>CM061068.1:34200524-34476922 GCA_030762895.1 Sophora flavescens
CGAGCAATGCTTCCTCCCTTGCACTAAAAATCCTAGACCGAGCAAAACACCTTCGCACCAAGGTAATGTCCACAGCAGATCATGCATATTAGAGACCCAAGATTTGAAGGAAATCCTGGTAGTGTTCGACCTAATAAGCTGGAATCCCAAGTAAGACTTGGCTCCGGACGAAAATTCGGGCAGTGCTCGACCAATTAAGTTGACAACCCAAGAAAGACTTGGTTCTACAAAAAAACATATTTCCGAGCAATGCTCCCGAATAATAATCCAAAGTCCTCAGTACCAAAAAGCGTGTTAAGATATGCGGGTTGACATTTAAGCTCTTTCGCTTATTTCAAGCTCGGAGCTTGGGGATTTATGGGGATAAAGGAAGGATATTCTCGAAAATCACAGAGAAAGGATAACTCAGCCTACAGCTCGATTGTTATTATGAAGAACTTGTATGAAAACTATTTTCTCATACAAATTGGAAAAGATATTAGGAGAGTTTATTCTGAGATACACCTTCAAGATCGGTAAAAATAATGACATTCAAGGTCAAGTGTCAAGTTAGTGGGTATTTCAAAATCCACCAAATGAAAGGGTTAAGAGCTAAATGTTAAGAGCTCTCAAAAGCTTCAAAGACCGAGCTACATTCGAAAAAAGGTGAGTCAAGTTCAAACTCTCAAGATAAGCATCTTGATAGAATCAAAAATTTCAGCTGAAATACAAGTCTGAGGTAAATTCCTAATGACCGAGTTTGAGCTTGACTTTCCAAAAGATCGGTTCGAGCCTAAATCATTGATAAGTTGAATCTCAGCTACCAACTTCTAAACTTGTCTTAACAAAGGTAAGATTAAAGTATCTTCTGTTCAGAACATGTTACTGGCCGAGATGTGAACCTCAACCACTAAACTCGAGTACTGCCCGAGATGTGAAACTCGGCCACAAAGCTTGATTAGTCGAAGTAAGAGGATCTATGCAAATCCTGTACTTTATCGACACTAAGGAAAAGCTCAGCTTCTTTCATAAAGCTTTTGCGCTCTTCTGAGCTCAAAGCTTGGGGAGCTTATATACTGGTCGAGATGTTAAACTCGGCCACCGAGCCTACCAAACTAAAATATTGGACGAGAAATAAAGCTAGATCACCAAACCCAAACAATAAAAGGGAAATGATTACTAGACTCGCCCACCGAGCTCGTTAAACTTAAGAATTGGCCGAAATGTAAAGCTCGGCAACTTGAAACGTGAAGCTCAGTCGCCCGAGGTGTTCACCGAAGTAAAAGATGTATATAGACCGAAGTGTGAAGCTCGGTCACTTACCTTGCCAACTTGAAAGGCTAAAGAGACCAAGTTTCTAACCTCGTAAGGCCGAGGTATCAAGCTCGGCCACCAGGAAGTCAAGAGAAAGGATTGTTAGGCCCACTTTCCAAAGCCGTTAAACTCGAATGTTAGCCGATGTATGAAGATTGGCCATCGAACTGTGGCAAAAAAGGGAGAAGTGTTACTCAATAAATCTTGAACTCGGGTAATTTTAAAGCCAAGCTCGGCTCCTGTCATGAAAACTTCTACGCTCCGTTGAGCTCGAAGCTTGGGGGGCTTGTGTACTGACCGAGGAATAAAACACGGCCACCGAGCTTGGATACCCGATCCAACCAAGACGGGAAGGATAAAATATCGATATTATCTTTATTAATCCTGATATTATCTCAAACAACCTTATCCAGTTAGAAGAGATAATATCCTTTAAATTAAGGGATAAGATATTGATATTATCCTTAAATAATCCTAATATTATCTCAAACAACCTTATCCGGTTAGAAGAGATAATATCCCTTAAATTAAGGGATAACATATTGATATTATCCTTAAATAATCCTAATATTATCTCAAATAATCTTATCCGGTTAAAAGAGATAATATCCCTTAAATTAAGGAAATCACATCTCAAAGAAGATTTAAGAGATAAAAGGAGATAAATCCAGATCTTTTAAAGATGGGGGGTCCTATTATAAAAAGAGGAGAACGCAAGAGAGAAACTCACTTTTCACTAACCCCGGTGACTCTCCTTTAAGTGTATTAGAGAAACTAGCTCGACCAAGAGACTATTGAAGAGTCCTTGCTCACTGGTATTCATCAGATACAAGATGAAGGGATTGAGATTACCGTATGGCCAATGGTTGAACCTATCACTATGTCTGGCTTTGATTCCCATTGGGATACGTAGGACCATAATACAATATTCTGTCAAGCCATAATCTAAAACAACCCCCATTGTTCACTCTTGGTTTTACGTTCTACGGTGAGATTCCGGCAAGTCGGATCTCGGCAGGAACAGGTACCAATATTAAACTATTGAAAACAATAAAAGAAAAGACTCGGGATCGGTCGATGATACGATAGTGAGTTTTTAACAAGAAAAATTGTGTAGGGACTCAAACACGGGTGGGGGACCATATACGAGAAAGAGTTGTGCCACTGGACCGTAGCAACTTGTTAGTATTCAGGCAGAAAATATTATATATATACATAGTTTAAAATAATATTTAGAATTTTTTAATATATATCAGTTCAAACCAAGTCAAACAATAACTCCAGGTTGAACCAGTGACCCGTTAAGCTAGTATCCTGACCGAGTCGATCATCGGTTCGATTTTAATAACATTGCTTCTATGAGCTTTGGGATAATAAGAGAAGCATGCAGATAAAAGAAAACATTACATTATTTATTTGTACATCACAAAATTTGACAATATTCGACACCGAGTTAATGACATTTAAATTATATGTTTAAAGACATATTGGATTTGGTTAATTTGTGCATTAAGATTGGGTAAGATCTATTTTGTATAAATATAAGTGAATTCCATTTGTAATGGGTTGTGAGTGTCCATTATACTCCTATTTTAATATATCTTTTGGCTTATCAAAAAAAATCTCATTAACTAAATAATGAGTTTTATTAAGCAATATTTATACGGATTTGAATTCACTGTATTCACGAATTCCCATAGTCACTAGATACACCATTGGATTAATGTTGCCTTATTTTTTAATTATTTTTTAATGTACACTCAAATATCATACCAACATATTGGTCAAGTTGAAAGAGGTTTGAGCATCTTAAGAAAGTATTCAAGGGTTCGAATATCGAGACTTTGTGTATGGAGATTTATATCCATATCCTGTATGGTTGGTTGACTAAGCTTTGCCCGGAACAGTAATGAAACCACTGGTTCTCGCCGTGAGTTGCTGAGAGGACAGGAACGGAATGCGTCTTAAACTGTCCGCAGAAGTTACAGTAAGATGCGACGTGTCCACTTTTAACTGGGCAGATTCCAATAACTTGCAGTCACTCAGAGCAAACAGTACCGTATGTTATTAACGGCTGAGTCGACAAGATGCTAAGACACAAAGTACAGCGCCACTGGACACGTGTCAATAGCAAAGCAGATTATAAACCGAAGGTCAGTACGTAGTATTTAGATTCCTCGTCCTTTGATTTTTTTTCACCAAACATTCATTGTGAGGGAGATGGAATTTAGAAAATTTTAAATTTAAAAATGTAAATTATATTAATACCCGATCATTTAAGTATATTGTTTAAAAGAAATTGTTTAATTTTTAGTTCAAATCAAAAGGTGTAGGATGGTAACATATTTCTTCTAAAAATCAAGTAGGATTAAGTTAGCATTCCTTTTATATATATATATATAAACATTAAATAATATCGTGATAAATTATCATCATTATTATTTATCTCTCTTAATTATTAAAATAAAAACACTCCTGTGAAGATTAAATTGAATGTCATCATAAATTTTTTTGAACTAACCGTATATTATTTTAATCCTTATATATTTAACATATTAGTAGATAAGTTTTTATGTTTTTTGCTAAAGTTATAATTTTTATTTTATTAAGTATTTTATATATAAAAACGAAACATATATTTTGTATAACTGAATTGGATGCGGACTAAGGATATGCTAAATTAATGTGAGCATACATGTATATTAAAATATTTTAAATTTCAAAATGAAATATACATATTAAATATAAAGAGTTTAATTGATATATATTGTTTGTAAATGTTTTTTTACACTGTCAACTAATAATAAATCGACACGTCATTGAAAATCTTTTTTATTATCCAAATCACCTTAAAAGTCATTCATTCCATGATTTGTTATTGGTTGACATTATAAAAAACTTTACACTGACAATGCATATCAATTAAACTCTATTAAATATATAAACAAATTTTAAAAAATAATTAACTAAGGACTCAAATCTAGTTTTATCAATAATTAAATCGTTATAACAGTTTTATTTTTTAAGGATAAGAACACCGTATTGTAATAAAGGAACATCCTCTCCTTTATCCAAGTCCAAACATTTCTTCACCTTTTAGGCTTTTACTACCTTGGTGCAAAAACAATTTTATGCAAACAATGTATGCTAATCAATTCAATTTTTTTAAGGAAAAACGTTAGGGTAGTGATATTTTTATATTCTTTTTTCCTTCACATCATTTTATATTTACTTTATTTTTTCAGTAATTTTTTTATATTTACTTTATAATATTTTATAATAGGTAAATGTTAGTGGTTAGTTGTTATGGTATTTTTTTTCTCCACTACCAAGGTTTGAATATTGGACATCATACTCCTTCAACTCCTTATACCATTAGCTCAAACCACTAAAGCTACCCCCTAATTTACTTTATAATCATTGATCATCTACCTATTTTTATTTTATAAATGGGAGTACCTTTTGATTAATGATTATAAAATAAGTGTAAAATGGATATAGGAAAAATAAAACAAAGTTACGAGACTAACCCTTGAAACAGCTTATATATATACACTCAATATATAAAAGGAAGCATTTTTTTTGATCGAGTATCCCCACAGACAAAATTATGAGACTAACCCTTGAATCGAGGGTGGTGTTTAAGCAAGAATGGCATGAGGATTTTCGTTAGGGTGCAAGTAAAAATGATTGAAAGGAACAGCAAGAACATTATTGTTTGCCATGAATGTGAGAATCAAAAGAATCAAGATGATTCAGAAGGAGATAGAAAGAAGAATCAAAAAAATATTCAAGAATCTGATCGGGCGGAAGCAAAGATCGGGAATGATACATGTAAAAAGAAAAAAAAAACTAAGTGGAGTGATCACATGGCACTCAACATTGTTGGTGTGCTGTCTTCATCCATTACCTGAGCTGGCTCCACATTATTTGGATCCATCCACGTGCATGCATGCGGCTCTAACCTCCTGCCAACCTGCTCCACATTATTTGGATCTACCTACGTCCATGCATGTTGTTTTAGCTCTTGCCATCTCTTATCCACTTGATCTTATCTTTTTGTTATATTTTTAAATTTCAAATGGCTTGTATCTGTCTTATATAACTCACTGCCTCTGTTGTAACTATTATGAAAATATACTCAATCATTCATGCTTCAGTTTTAACTTTCATATGGTATCGGATTAAGCCCCAGCTTCACAACACAGTATCCGATCCTCCTTCTCTTCCATGGCTTCTTCCACTACTCCCTCCAAACCACTGGTTGAACTCACAACTGCTTCCACTCTTCCTATCAAACTCAATTCTGGTAATCATCACACCTGGTACAATCAGATCATTCATCTCCTCAAGGCCAACGAACTCTTTGGCTATGTTACAGGCGACACTGTTTGTCCTGCACCGAAAGTAGGCACTGGTGACACTGAAGCTGACAATCCCGCTTATTCTTTCTGGAAACGCCAAGACCACTATGTCTATCTTGCTCTTCTAGGATCGTGTGGTCCCGATGCTCAAATTGTCATGACCTCTGCTGAATAAATGCACTGCTCTTGCTGGGCTCGTCTGAACAAACAATATGCAAATCGCTCCCGCACTCGTGTCATGTCCCTCAAAGAACGTCTTGCCTCCATCTCTAAAGGCACTTCTAGTGCCAGTGATTATCTTCGCTCCATCCGTGTTATTGGTGATGAACTCTCTCTTATTGGTCATCCAGTTGATGACATTGATCTCGTTATTGCTGCCCTTAATGGTCTTGGTCCTTCCTTTCGCGAATTCTCAACGTCAATTCGCACTAGAGACTCCCCGCTGCCATTTGATGAACTATTTGACAAACTTGTTGATTTTGAAATCTTCCTTCAACGTGATGAACATCAACAGCAGTCTCTTCCTGTTACTGCACACTACGTGCAACGTCCCTCTGGGGGCCACTCTCAGGGGCATCGATCGCCTTCCCGAACCTCTCGCTCTCAGCCTCGAGATGTTCCTGCTTCTCACTTGGACCATCTTGGACAAAAACGTCATGTCCGGTGTGATGAGATCATCATCGTCGCGCGTGGCCATGTTATTGATGATTGCTACCGCTTGCATGGCTATCCTTCTGATCATCCAAGACGTCAAGCCAATTTTGCTCATCATGACAGCCAACATGACTCCTCTTGGCTTCTTGATTCTGGTGCTTCCCACCATGTCACTCATGATCTTGGTCAACTCTCACTGTCCAAGGATTATAATGGCTCTGATAAGCTTCTAGTTGCTAATGGTAAGGCCCTTCCCATTGAACATTATGGTTCTATTAAAATTCCTACCTCCTCTACACCTCTGCACTTATCCCACGTTCTGCATGTTCCAACAATCACTCAAAATCTTGTTTCTGTAACTCAACTGTGTAAAACTAATTCTGTTTCTGTTGAATTCTTTCCATGGCATTTTGAGGTAAAGAGTCTGAGCACGGGAGCGGTCCTTCTGCGCGGCAAGAATGAAGATCAAGTGTACAAGTTGCAACCCGCCCGTACCCAAATCAACCATGTCCAACATCAACCTTGTCTCACTATTTGGCATCGTCGTCTTGGTCACCCTTACCTTCAAGTCCTCAAGCACATTCTTCCTCAACAACCATCCTCTGCATCATTCACTTGTTTAGATTGCTTAGCTAATAAGGCACATAAATTGCCATTTTCTCATTCCACCTTGTCTAGTTCCCAACCCTTGGAAATTATTTTCTCTGATGTATGGGGTCCTACCTCAATAACTTCAATAAATGGATTCTCTTATTATGTCATTTTCATTGATCATTTCTCCAAGTATATTTGGCTTTACCCTATGAAATTCAAATCAGATGTTGCAACAATTTTTCCAGTTTTTAAATCTCTTGTTGAAAATCAGTTTGACTGCAAAATTAAATCCTTGTACTCTGACAATGGTGGTGAATTTATTAAACTCCGATCTTTCCTTCAAACTCATGGCATAACTCACCTAACAACTCCTCCCTATACACCCGAACATAATGGTTTATCAGAACGCAAACACAGACACCTAGTTGAAACCACTCGTTGTCTCCTTCATCATGCCTTTCTACCCTTAACCTTCTGGTCTTACGCTATCCAAACTGCTGCTTATCTTATCAACCGCATGCCAACTCCCGGTCTACACATGACAACTCCTTTTGAAATATTGTTTCACCATCCTCCTAACTACTCCAAGCTACGGGTATTTGGTTGTCTTTGCTTCCCATGGCTTGGTCCATACACCACAAACAAACTCCAACCAAAATCCAAACCATGTCTTTTTCTAGGGTATAGCCCCACACAAAGTGCCTACCACTGTTTCCATCTAGAGTCTAACTCCCTCTACACCTCCAGACATGTCACCTTCATTGAGGATAGTTTTCCCTATACCACTCAACAACCTTCTCCTCCTCAACAACCTTCATCTCGGTCAAACCTTCCTCCCCCACCCCTCCAACCTTTATCTCTTATCCACAACATACCTACCATTCCTGAACCTCCTCTAACCACTTCAAATTCAAACTCCCGTCTATCCCTCACTTCTCACTCTGAACCATCATCCATCTCTCCTCATCCCACGGTTTCTCCTCAACCAACCTCACTAACAACGTCAACTCCACACACCTCGGCCCCTATCAACCTCAACCTCTCTAACTCCTCCACCTCTCACCGTGACCACACACTATCCTCCTCAACCTCCCTCACCCCACCCACCTCCCATTCTCCCATGTCTACCATGCCCTCACCTACCAACAATCCTCCTGACTTGTACACTGCAACTCAAGTTCAAAGTCGCGCAGAAGGTCCCCCCCTCTCTACCTCCTCCACACATCCCATGATCACACGCTCCAAAAGTGGAATTTTTAAACCTAAACGGGCTCACCTAGCCAACAAGTTTCCTCTCCTGGACCCTGTAGAGCCCTCCTGTCTTACTCAGGCTATCAAACATCTGAATGGAAGGCTGCCATGTCAGAAGAGTTCAATGCACTGCTCCACAATGGCACTTGGACACTTGTACCTAAACAAGGTCATTTCAATATAATTGGCAACAAATGGGTCTATCGGATCAAACGCAACACTGATGGTTCCATTGCTCGTTACAAGGCGAGACTGGTTGCTAAGGGCTTCCACCAGCGTCCTGGAATTGACTATCATGAGACTTTCAGTCCTGTTATCAAATCTCAGACCATCAAGCTTGTCTTATGTGTTGCTCTCTCCAAAGATTGGTCCTTGAATCAAATGGACGTCAACAATGCTTTCCTTCATGGCACCATCACAGAGGATATCTACATGTCTCAGCCTCCTGGTTTTATCCATCCTCAATTCCCCAACCATGTTTGTAAGTTGAGAAAATCTCTCTACAGTCTCAAACAGGCACCTCGTGCTTGGTATCATGCACTTAAGACCTTCCTGCTCCAATATGGTTTCATCAATTCAAAGTCAGACACCTCTTTATTTATTTACAGTCGTGGAGCCACCTTGGCATACTTCCTGGTATACGTTGATGGTATTTTACTTACAGGCAATGACTCCCACTTCCTCATGGCATTCAAGTCTGCTCTTGCCACCAAGTTCTCCCTCAAGAATCTTGGTTTTCCTAGCCACTTCCTTGGTGTCGAGTTTCTTCCCACAAAGGATGGCATCTTCCTCACTCAACACCACTATGTCCGTGATTTACTTCATGCCACCAACATGCAGGACGCCAAACCAGTCTCCACTCCCATGTCCTCCACCATAAACTTGACTGCCATTGGAGACACTTCCTCATGCAACCAACCTGAATATCGTCACATTGTGGGTTCTTTACAATACTTGTCTCTCACTCGTCCTGACATGTCCTTCACTGTCAACAAACTGTCCCAATACATGCATGCTCCTACCACTCTTCACCTGCAGGCTGCCAAACGTGCACTTCGCTATCTTAAAGGCACACTGGACTACGGCTTACACATTCGCCGCTCCGATGATCTTAAACTACGTGCCTTTTGTGACTCTGACTGGGCTGGTGATTCCTCTGATATGAAATCCACTGGTGCTTTCATCATTTACTGTGGTCCCAATGCTATCTCTTGGTCTTGCAAGAAGCAGCGCACAATAGCCAAATCCTCCACTGAAGCCGAATATCGAACTATTGGCTCCACTGCTGACGAACTGCTTTGGTTTCGCGAGTTATTCCAAGAACTTCATCTTCCCTTTCAGCAGCAGCCCACCATCTACTCTGATAACATTGGTGCAACATACCTTTGTGCCAATCCAGTGTTCCACTCACGGATGAAGCATCTTGCCATTCATTATCACTTTGTGCGAGATCTGGTAACAAACAAGGAACTCCAAGTACTTCACATTCCTTCAAGTCATCAGCTTGCGGACCTTCTCACCAAGTCCTTGCCTCCATCCCGCCACACTCTTCTCACTACCAAGATTGGTGTTGTTTCCTCCACCACCATCTTGCGGGGGCGTGTTGGTGTGCTGTCTTCATCCATTACCTGAGCTGGCTCCACATTATTTGGATCCATCCACGTGCATGCATGCGGCTCTAACCTCCTGCCAACCTGCTCCACATTATTTGGATCTGCCTATGTCCATGCATGCTGTTTTAGCTCTTGCCATCTCTTATCCACTTGATCTTATCTTTCTGTTGTATTTTTAAATTTCAAATGGCTTGTATCTGTCTTATATAACTCGCTTCCTCTGTTGTAACTATTATGAAAATATACTCAATCATTCATGCTTCAGTTTTAACTTTCATAAACACTTCACAGAATCAATCATGCACACAAGGCAGAGAAGTTGGAGTTTGAGCTGAGAGTATTCTCATTGATTGAGTTAGTTGTACAAGTGATGCTTTATATATACAACATTTAACTTATAAAGGAAGCTAGAGTCTATGATAACTAACATAACTAACATAACTGACTTAGCAGTCATTCAACTAACTGGTGGTTAATTCTGTTAATGCCAACTAACTGTACAAACTGACTATTTTGACAAAAACCCTCCCCAAAATGACAATTCTCGAATTCTCAAATTCAAATTTCTGACTTTACAAGGAAAGTTTGTTTAGGGACACAACTCATTTCCGCCCCAATCAACCACTTTCATGTTACATGAACCATTTTTTAGTGAAAGGCAAATGCCTCTAGTTAAAAAATATATATATCATTGTGAAGCTTTGAATCTGATCATATAAGTCCGTGCTTGTACTCAAAATGATTAATTTCACAATTAAAAATGAAAGGCAATACATTATTTGGAGTAATCGAGCTTCCCGAGTGATTTAACAAAATACGAAGACCATAGGGGATGTTTTTGAGCCTCCAATGTGGCTCTGCCCGGATTGCCATGATGTAGCGTAACAGTGGCGTGGTAAAAGCCTGAACTTATAAGGTTTCTGATCATAAATTATATTGCGATCAATACAGGGCTGATGGTAATGTATACAAGTTTTTTCTGAATTCTTTTTTATATTTTAATTATATGTATGTTAGTATGTGTAGTGAGGCAAAAGTTTTCCCCAGGTGATCTGTAGGAGCAAAGCTGCCTAGCTAGGTGCATTACAAATCTGATCTACATGATTGCAAAGCAAGATTCTGTGTCTTATACTTACTTTTTACATTTTGATCATATTCACATAGGCATTTGTATGTGCATGTGCCCAAATGAGAGAAGAAAGTTTCAATCAGTTCACACCTTGTGGTGGGCTATGATAAAACGAACATGGGAAATCAAATTATAGAACTAAATTCAGTTAAAGGGGACCACGAAGAAGTGTTTTATTCTGTTACATTTTCTACCATATTAGTTGTACTGGTCGAAGAGTGAAACCCGGCCACCGAGCTTGAATACCCGGCCCAATCCAGAAATTAAGGATAAGAAGTTAATATCACCTTTAATTATCCTGATATTATCTGAAATAACCGTATCCGGTTAAAAGAGATAATATCCCCTAAATTAAGGGATAGGATATTGATATTATCCTTAAATAAATCCTGATATTATCTTAAATAACCTCATCTGGTTAAAAGAGATAATATCCCTTAAATTAAGGAAATCACATCTCAAAGGAGATTTAAGAGATAAAAGGAGATAAATCCAGATCTCTAAAAGATATGGGAATCCTATTATAAAAGGAGGAGAACCCATGAGAGAAACTCACTTTTCACTGAATCCCGGTAACTCTCTCTTAAGCGTATTAGAGGAACTAGCTCGACCAAGAAACTATCAGACAGTCCTTGCTCGCTGGTATCTATCGGATACAAGATTAGGGGATCGAGATCACCGCACCAAGGGTTGAACCTAGAACTATGTATGGCTTTGATTCCCATTGGGATACGTAGGACCGAAATATTACATTCTGTCAAGCCAAAGTCTAAAAACAACCCCCATTGTTCACTCTTGGTTAAACGTTCTACGGCGAGATTCCGGCAAGTCAGATCTCGGCAGGAACATTTGGCACCCACCGTGGGACCGAGGTAAATTTTCCCTCGGCCTCACATTCTAGCACTACGTCGTGCTACCTGAAGAAGCCTATTCACATGTTGCAACCTGGCACCGGATCTATTCCAGTCCAAACCCACTTTTTACATACTGTAGTCTGCAGATGCTTGCTTACCAGCAACGCTATTCACGCAATCCAATTTTCTCTCACAACTAAAATATTTGTACAAACAAACAAAAAGCAAAGCGATATTTTCAAGATACATCAATTCATTCAATATAAAACTATTATGCACATCGCCATCACAAATTCACAATTCACAACCTTCAATCCTCTTTCTCATCGCTCACTCCCACACTGGTGCTCCGAACTAACATAGCCATGGATCCCAACCCAGGAACCTTCCCTAGCTATTCTCTCCTACATCATGCCACGCCTCCCTTCCTTGACACTCAACCGCCACAACAACTTCTGACTCCGACCAATTCGACATCGAACAGCCACGCACTCTCCCACCACCCTCTGATCCCTCCAACTCCTCTTCGGGCTTCCACCATCCGGAAATCGTGGGCCAAATGTCGAACCTCGCCGACCCGAAGCTCCTGGCGTCAATGGGCCGGGCCATCTCCGACGTCTCGCAGGCCCGATCAGTCCTGAACCTTCTCGGCTCGCGACCCTCCCACGAGGAAGTGGACAATGCCCGGGCCAAGCTGGCGGACGTGGAAGCACAGCTCTCCCGACAACTGGAAGACATCGTGTTGCTCCCCAGGCCCGTCGAGATCGACATCCACGGGTGGCGGGCCCACCAGGCCGAGAAGGAGAGGTAGTGCAGGGAATCGGCGGAGAAAGAGAGGTAGGTTTTTAAGTCGGTGGTGCTGCTGGACGAGATGCACGATGCATACGAGAAGCTTCTGAGGGACGCGGAGAAGCGGTTGGTGAAGATTTACGAGTCGGCCGAGGAAGGCGGCGGAGACTACGACAGAGGTGGTGGTGATGAGGTGAATGAAGAGGTTGTGGAATTACTTCAGGAGGCATATGGGAAGGGAATGGAAAGAGTGGTTCTTTCCGGCCGGGGATTGAGGTTGCTGCCCGAGGCGTTTGGCCGGATTTCTGGGTTGGTGGTGCTTGATGTTTCCAGCAATCAGCTTTCGGCAATCCCTGACTCAATAGCTGGATTGCAAAATCTCAAGGATCTTAATCTCTCCTCAAATCTATTGGAGTCACTGCCAGATTGAATTGGGTTGTTACAAAAGTTGAAATTCCTTAATGTCTCTGGAAACAAGCTGAGTGCCCTTCCTGATCCCATCTGTCTGTGCAGGAGCAGCTGTGAAATCTGCATAAACACGGGGAAGACGAAGCAATTCAGGTTCTTAGGAGATAGGAGAGCACATCGAGTGCTTGACAAAAAGATCAGCATGAGACGACTACAAGTTATTTGATGAAATACTCAAGTCAAATACTTGGCTCTATCATCATAATATTTTATACAAGCATGTTTTGCTAAACACACCCCGATGATACATGTTTTTTGCCAATATGTCCTATTTGACATGGTGGAGAGGATTATCTCTATGCTACCATGGACAGCGCAGGGTCAATGGACCATATGAGGGCCATCCAATGTCATTATTTTTCTCAGAGAGCTGAAGAAGATATATCAGAGAACTGAAGAAGATATCTTACAGAGCTCGGCCACCGCAGCTCGGCCTCGGAGAGCTGAAGAAGATATCTCGGATAGCTGAAGAAGATATCTCGAAAACCTGAAGAAGATATCTTACAGAGCTCGGCCACCGCAGCTCGGCCTCGGAGAGCTGAAGAAGATATCTTACAGTGCTCGGCCAGCACAGCTCGGTCTAGGAGAGCTCGACCATATGGGCTTGAGGGAATGCCTAAATCAGAGACCGCGAAATGCTCAGGTGATATTGTTCTCTAAACCTAGTTTAAATCTAAATGTGATTTGATATGTTTTGCTCCACGCCTTTAATGTTGTGTTATGTATCATCATATCATATTATTTATATATTTGAGCAAAGTGATGTTCGGATGATACCACTTCCAAAGTCACAAAATTTGCAACTACAAAGTGGTTGAGCTCCGGTTCCCTTGAAAATAACAGGTCGAAGCCCCATGCTTCCCTTTCCAAAGGTCGAGCCAAAACTCCCTCTCAAAATCTTACTAAGAGGAAAACGAGTCGAAGCTCCTCAAATTAAAACCATGGAGGTCGAGTCAAACTCCCTCTATAAAAATCATAGAGATCGAGCTCTCCCTTGGAAAATAAAATTCCATCAGCTCCAGCACTCAAACACCATACTAACAAACCTAAAGAGACTGACCGAGCTAAAATCGATCAATCCAGGGTAGAAGTGTCGAGCCTATAAAGGTAAAAAAAAAAACAGCTAAAGACCTAAAGAGGTTGACCGAGCAATCGATTGATCCAGGGTCGAAGGGTCGAACCTATAAAGGTAAACAGCGAAAGACCTAAAGAGGCTGACCGAGCGAAAATGTCGAGCCTATAAAGGTAAAAAAATAGTTAAAGACCTAAAGAGGCTGACCGAGCAATCGACTGATCCAAGGTCGAAGTGCCGAGCCTATAAAGGTAAACAGCGAAAGACCTAAAGAGGCTGGTCGAGCTAAAATGCTGAGCCTATAAAGGTAAAAAAACCTTAACGCCTTAAAAGGTATTTCAAGTCCTAAGAAGGTAGGTAAGAACCTACAGGTATTTCAAATTCTGACTATTTCGATTAAATCACGTAACACGCTGAAGCTAAACAAGTACTAACTTAGAAAAATAGTTGCAAAAAGTAAGCCGCATGTAGGTCCATTAATAACAATGAGCCAAGCCCAAAATACATAAGAGTTCAAAATAAAAAGGGCATCCCCCAAAAAATAACGTGTTTCATAACCTACTAATACAAATTCATGAGCCAAGGTCATCCTCGGCATTTGGAGGGAGCGTAGCAGACTGGACAGGTAGGCCCACTTCACCTTCACCTTTGGGTCCCTCCTCGGCCGCTTTCCCCTCGCCCTCTTCCCCTTGAGATACGGCCTCCTCATCCTCCATCTCGAATAATGGAACTAGGATTCCATCTCGGTTAAAATCCTTGTCCGCGTCAGCACAGGAGAAGTCAGCATTCGGATTGAAATGCTGAAGCTGCTTCACGGCTCGGGAAAAGCCATTAACATGCTCCCTCATGATAGAAGCCTCGGCTTCAGCCAGATCATAACGGAGCCTCAGATTCTCCTCCTTCTCGGTCTCCAGTAACTTCCGCAACTCAAGACCTGCTTTCTTCTCGACTTGAAGCCCTTCCACGACCTTCTGAAGGTTGAGCCGGTCGACTCTTTCCATTTCCAGCTCGGCCATAAGGGTGGTATTACCTTTTTTCCAGCTCTACTTTTCGAGTTTTCAATTGCCCAATTAGCCGAGTTTGCTCTTCACACTTCGCCACAGCTTTTTCAAGCTCATCCCCAGTGCGTAAAGTTCGGGCAGCTTCCGCCTTCATACTTTTCATTATGAGAAAGCTCGTGGCTTGAAAAACAAGTAATGGAGGAAACTCAGAGGGCATAAGCAACTGCAGCTTTCATGCTTGCATCATGGCCCAATTCTAGTAAAAGCCGAGCATATGCTGGCTTAATAACTTGAGAATCCACTAAAGGGCCAGAGTTCAAATTGTCTAGCCAAGAACAAAGGGCAGAAGCCCAGAAAGCCGAGGTCGAGCATTGCTCCCTGGCACCAAAAAGACGAGGACGAGCTATGCTCCCTCGCATTACGCACTGAAAAAAGTTGAGGTCGAGCAGTGCTTCCTCCCTTGCACTAAAAATCCTAGACCGAGTAAAACACCTTCGCACCAAGGTAATGTCCACAGCAGATCATACACACAGAGACCCAAGATTTGAAGGAAATCCTGGTAGTATTCGACCCAATAAGCTGGAATCCCAAGTAAGACTTGGCTCCGGACGAAAAACAAATTTCCGAGCAGTGCTCCCGAATCAGAATCCAAAGTCTTCGGCACCAAAACGCGTCTTAAGACATACGGGATGGCATTTAAGCTATTTCGCTTATTTCAAGCTCAGAGCTTGGGGGGCTTGGGGGATAAAGGAAGGATATTCTCGGAAATCACAGAGAAAGGATATCTCTCAGCCTACAGCTCGATTGTTATTTTCCCATATAAATTGGAAGAGATATTAGGAAAGTTTATTGAGATACACCTTAAAGATCGGTAAAAATAATGACATCCAAGGTCAAGTGTCAAGTTAGTAGGTATTTCAAAATCCACCGGATGAAAAGGTTAAGAGCTACTCGAAGAAAATGTTAAGAGCTCTCATCCGGAAAAAGGTAAGTAAAGTTTAAACTCTCAAGATAAGCATCTTGAAAGCATCAAAAATTAAAGGATGAAATACAAGCCTGAGGTAAGGTCCTAATGACCGAGTTTGAGCTTGACTATCCAAAAGATCGGTTCGAGCCCGAATCATTGATAAGTTGAATCTCAGCTACCAGCTTCTAAACTTGTCTTAATAAAGGTAAGATTGAAGTATCTTCTGTTCAGAACATGTTACTGGCCGAGATGTGAACCTCAAACCACTAAACTCGAGTACTGCCCGAGATGTGAAACTCGGCCACCGAGCTTGATTGGTCGAAGTAAGAGGATCTATGCAATCATGCAAATCCAGTACTTTATCGATACTAAGGACGATTGCTCTACCTGGACCAATAGGTGTGACCCTTGTCAGAAGTTCGCCAACATAGCTCGTGCCCCAGGAGAAGACCTCCACTCCATGTTCTCACCATGGCCCTTTACTATGTGGGGGATGGACATAGTCGGTCCTATCCCAGTGGCCAAGGGTCAAGTCAAGTTCCTCCTGGTAGGGGTAGACTACTTCACCAAATGGATTGAAGCAGAGCCATTGGCTACGATAACTGCAAGCTCAGCTTCTTTCATTTATATACTGGTCGAGATGTTAAACTCACCCACCGAGCCTACCAAACTAAAATATTGAACGAGAAGTAAAGCTAGATCTCCAAACCCAAACAATCAAAGGGAAATGATTACTAGACTCGCCCACCGAGCCCGCTGAACTTAAGAAATTGGCCGAAATGTAAAGCTCGGCAACTTGAGACGTGAAGATCGGGCTCCCTACTCAGTCGGGCTCCAGCTCCCAACTACTCGGTTGAGCTCCGGCTCCCGACTTACTCGGTTGAGCTCCGACTCCCCACTCGGTTGAGCTCCGGCTCCCGACCACTCGGTTGAGCTCCGGCTCCCGACTACTAGGTTGAGCTCCGGCTCCCCACTCGGTTGAGCTCCGGCTCCCGACTACTAGGTTGAGCTCCGGCTCCCCACTCGGTTGAGCTCTGGCTCCCAACTACTCGGTTGAGCTCCGGCTCTCGACTTATCATTTGAGCTCCGGCTACTCGCGAGACTTTACACCTCGACCACTCACCTTGCCGAGCTGAAAGACCAAAAGATGAAACCAAGTTCCTAAGCTCGGCTAATGTCATGAAAGCTTCTACGCTTTAATAGCTCAAAGCTTAGGGGGCTTGTGTACTGGCTGAAGAGTGAAACCCGGCCACCAAGCTTGAATACCCGGTCCAATCCAGAAATTAAGGATAAGAAGTTAATATCACCTTTAATTATCCTGATATTATCTGAAATAACCGTATCCGGTTAAAAGAGATAATATCCCCTAAATTAAGGGATAGGATATTGATATTATCCTTAAATAAATCCTGATATTATCTTAAATAACCTCATCTGGTTAAAAGAGATAATATCCCTTAAATTAAGGAAATCACATCTCAAAGGAGATTTAAGAGATAAAAGGAGATAAATCCAGATCTCTAAAAGATATGAGAATCCTATTATAAAAGGAGGAGAATCCATGAGAGAAACCCACTTTTCACTGAATCTCGGTAACTCTCCCTTAAGCGTATTAGAGGAACTAGCTCGACCAAGAGACTATCAAACAGTCCTTGCTCGCTGGTATCCATCGGATACAAGATTAAGGGATCGAGATCACCGCACCAAGGGTTGAACCCGGAACTACGTATGGCTTTGATTCCCATTGGGATACGTAGGACCGGAATATTACATTCTGTCAAACCAAAGTCTAAAATAACCCCCATTGTTCATTCTTGGTTAAACGTTTTACGATGAGATTTCGACAAGTCGGATCTCAACAGCAACATTAGTATCCCTTTCAAGAGAACTATTGAGACTGATCCACTTTTATGTGATACTAACACAGTGGGTCAAGCCTTCAACGACGTTCAGCTGGCTGCATCCCACTTAGCTATATGCATTTTAGATTGGGAAATTGGGGACTTTTTACTCTTTTAATTAAACCGGATATTTTTTAAACCTCTCCCTTCCTTCATTCCCTTTATCATATCTAGTCATTCTATACTTCCTTCGATCCATAATATAAATAAAAAAATTTTAATTTTTTTTTCCAAAATATAAATAAATTTTAATAACTTTCATCCTATTTAATAAAATTATTCTCAAAATATCCTTCATTTAATATAAATTTTATTTTCAAATGACACTTTTTATTCTCAACAACACAAGTCTAATAAATAAGAGGAATGATAATTTAGGTAACAAATTCAAATTTTTATTATCAATGACTATTTTAAATTAGATTAACTAACTTTAATAAATATAAAATTATTTATTTTTACTTATAATATGAACAGGATGGAATACATCTTATTGGGGGAAATCACACGTGCACCAATGAATTTATTCGTGTCCAATAATCTTCAATGATAAAAGAGATTCTCTCAACATGTGATCACTCAGTTGTTCTCCCAACACTTATAAAAGAGAAATTATTTTCACTATACATTCCAATTGTGTTAGATTACTTTTCACCATTGCGGCCTCTTTCACGCTGGCACGCTGCTACATTCAGGTACAGTAAAGCAAAATTCTCTCTCATGTTACAACTTCTGCATGGATTCTTTGCTTTGCTTTGTCACATGGTGCTGCCATCCTTTTTTTTTTTTTTTGACGAAAGTGCTGCCATCTTTTCCTACTTTAGAAATTTGTGTTTTTTTATTTTTTTTATTCCTCAAATTGAAACTATAATATGATCGATACGTGTTCTTCGAAGTTAGAAAGGTGCATATTTCGTTTTTTTATTACGCATTGTGCATCTATTTGTATTTTTTTTTTTGAAAATGATCTTTACTGTCCCTTATAGTAATTTTGTAAAAAAAAAAACCAATTCTACACAATTGATATCCAAATAAGTTAAAAATTATTTTTTTAAAAAATGGTTTTTATAATTATAAACAAATACAAATTAATTAGCCTTTGTTTTTTTTAAAAAAAAAATCTCTAAAATTAATCACTAAATTATTTTTTAACAAAATTACTTATTTTTTAATCTTAAACAGTCGGGCTCTTTACACTTAGAATGTGTTTGGGAAATTTGGAAAAAAATATTATATTGATAATCTGTTTTCAAATAATCGCTTATTGTGATAATCGATTATAATCAGAATCTGTTTTTGTTTGGGTATGTTTGCTGAAAAGCGATTTTAAGATAATCTATTTCGTTTGGGTGATGCAAAAATAATCACTTTTAAGTAAATTACGAAAAATGGTATAAAGTTATTTGTTTATACTAATGATATTGAATTTTTTTTAATATTAAAACTTGTTAAAATGTTTTTTTTCTATTTTGTCATGAATTTATTTCTATTATAAAAACAAAAAATTCAAATAAAATTTGTTACATTTTTTATTTAGAAAAAAAGTCAAACTCGATAGTCTCTCGTATCCACAATATAAAAAGAATTGGCCATTGAGTACGCTGGGAACGAAATGGAAAAGTTGACCGTGAACAAGATTGGACGAGATGGTTCATAAAACAACATTTTTATAAAACAACCCAACGTCCAAGATGGTTCATAAACAGTATTTTTAAAGAAATAAAAGTTGTTTTTAAACTTCAACTTTTTCCCTAAACATGATCATATTTTCATAAAACAATTTTTTCCCGATAAAACAACTGAAACTAAAAAATAAAAGTTTTCCCGAACAAACTCTTAATTGGCAATTGTTACGAGGGTGTACTTAACGGTTTCAGCTTTCAGGTGAAAAATTAAACGGCAAGTTGGGTGGGCTTCAATGAAAATTTTACTCGAAATGAGAAGATTGTGGTCGGTCGCCAACCAGGTCTATTCATGGTGGTTGTTTGATTAGTATATTCAGCATAGTCTAAATGAAAATATCTGGAAGACTTTTTTTTTTAAGAGAATATCTAGAAGACTTGTAACTTATTATAAACTTAAAATATATTATTCCTCTGGAAAAAATAAATTATTCATTTACCAATAAATGCTTTGTGGACGAATAAGTGCTTAATAATCATTTTGTTAGTTGGTATGCTATATCTTTATGACAAATGATAATAAGTGTTTTAAGGATATTGTTTAAGTAATTTGAAAAGTAAAAAAATAAGTTTCAAAGGAGAGTTGTGTAATCAATACATAGAAAAGATATATACTTGATTTTTCAATGAATAATTACCTTATTTGGTTTTCTTAAACAATACCGACATTTGTTAACAAGACCATATCTAGTCTTTACATATACCTTACCATACTTAAAAATTAAGATGGTTGTTAACCACATAATTAATTTTCTTTATATTTGTTTGAGTTAGGAGGGAGAGGAAATGGAGGATATCAAAGGAAAAGGAAAGGGGAGGGAGTGAAGGAGAAGGAGATGATTATCTCTCTCCTTGTTTGGATAATGTTTTATGTGAAGGGAAATAAATGCATGTTTATGACTGACCGCGCTGTCGCCACGCGCCAAAAAGAACGAGCGTTTACAAAAATAATGTAGTATAGAGCGACAACTCGAGTATCGTCTCTCAAGGACTCTTTAGTGTTGTTATTATTAACAGAAAATCAAAAGTTAGTTTTGGGGGTTTTGGATGGAGTGCAATTAAAATAAAGAAAACAAAGCAATAAAAAAAACAAAGCAGTTAAAAGATTAACAAATAAACTAAAGACGATTAACCCTCATGTTCTTGGTTTCCCACTATCATTGGTTCAAATAAATCCAAGCCCTAAGCGATTCTAATCCCCTTTCGGTTGTAGCAACAATTAACAAACGAAATCGCTACTACCGATACATGTTCCTATTCCCGAATTAAACAAACGGGGTTAAGCCCTCATGAACTAAACGAACATGAATGAACACACGCGAATTAAACAAACGCGATTAAGTATAGGAACATAGCATCACTGAAATGAATCAACACTACACTACACACTCCGAATTAAACAAACAAATGCATAATATAGTATTGAAAAGAGAAAAGCAATTAAAACAGGAAATACTGGAACCTCAAGTGTAATTAAAACCAATCACAGTAGATTAATCTAGGAGACTAGTTCTCCATTAAGAAAGAAATAAACCATGAAAACTACTACTATCGTTTCTATCAAAGATTAGCCAAAATCGGCTAACTATGGCCCCCTTCGCCCGCCTAAGACTAACTTATATACACGTTTTGGAATCAGCCTGTTCGCGAGGCGAACTATTCTTAGCGAGGCGAATAATGCGAACAGTCTGCAACTTTTGATCTTCTCGCGGGGCGAGCATATCCTTCGCGAGGCGAATCTCTTCAAATTCCAAACTGTAACGCCCGTGACCTTTCACACGGGTAAACCGTGATCGTCTCTGACTTTTCAGGCTTGGATGACTCGCGAGGCGAGCCAAGTCTTCGCGGGGCGAGACAGAATGGTTGGCAATTTCTGGAACAGTCACCTTCTGGTTCGCGAGGCGAACAGTCTTCTCGCGGGGCGAGAAACTCCAGAATTATTCCTTTTTATTTACCTGAAAATAGAAAATAGAATAAGTGTTTTATTTATCTCTAAATCAACTAAATTAACCTAAAAACACTTTACAGACTGAAAATACTACTTAAGGACAATCAAGTCTAATTTGGGTGAAAATAATATAAAATTAGCACAAAGCCAAGGTCTTTACTAGTTACAAAACCAGTCAAACAGAGGCTCATCAAAATACCCCAAACTTAAACTTTGCTTGTCCTCAAGCAAACTAAAACTCAAAAACTTAAAAAGACTCAAGACAGGCAAAATATGGCAAGCTTAAGGACTCAATTAACTTTCACACAAATTTCAAGCAATTTATCAAAACAATTTTTCCTTCAATGTTCCCCCCTTTACAAACAAAGCAACCCCACATGCATTTATTCTAAACAGTTGGGAATTTCATCATTCAAACAATCATTAATCTAAGCAGGGGATCCAAGTCACACACAAAAGGGAGATCACCAAATTCAAACAACTGCCTTCCTCACAAGGGAAATTTATGTTCACTCAATCGCTCAGTTTGTGTCAGGCTATCAACAATTCACTCAATTTCACTTTTAAGAGCACTTCCCATAAATTTTATTTTCATCTCAAAATGATTCCCACAGAAAACATGCAAGCAACATCAAAAGGACTTTTATGGGTTGTAATGGGGCCTGGCTAAGGGTAGGATATACAAAGGAACTAGGCTGAAGACCCTAGGAACTAAGAGAGCATGAACATTATTTACACTTTGAATTTAAACTCAAGTTCCTTTTTCATTTTTCATTTGCCTTGGGTGACTACAACCTTTTTATTCAAACAGCCTTTTTGGCATTTTCCCACTTTTTTTTTTAATTTCTGCTTTTCTTTTTCTTTTCTTTTTCTTTTCTTTTTCCTATTTTTATTTTTTTTCACAACAAATATATTTTTTTTTTCAATCCCAAACAACACATTACACCTTGCAGCCACCCCAAACTTTAGTTTCTTGCACCCATTCTAAGATTCCATGCTCTCCTAATCCTAAGATCGGGTTAACATGGTTTTCCAGATTTTTGGGCTTATAACATTAGGTTATCAAGAAGCAATAGGCTAATCAGGCTCAAAGGGGCTAACTAGGGAACATGCATCAGGAATTGGTTATTTTAGGCCAAGTAGCTATTTACAAAGAAAATGCCTAAATCATCTGAAGCAAACACATAATCATGCAAACCAAAAAGAGATTCAAGCAAATTCAGGAAAGTGCAATCAAAAGTGATTTTCACACAATTTAAAACATGTTGGAGGCTCAAAACCTCACCTGCACATTTATGTGCAAATTATTTGAAAGAGATTTTATCCCTAGTGTGTGCTTCCTATCACCCCAAACTTATCATAAATCATGCCATCATAACAAAATCTCAAAGTTCAGTTTTCAATCACATGGGGATCAATTTTCAAAAAAATTTCAAAATCTAGGGGGAAACAGTCAACACATAACATGCAATCCATCTATGCAAAAATTAATAAAATCCAATAAACTTGCCAACACTAGACTCAACACACTCCTGAGCTTCTCAAATTATTCAGGAGCTTTATTCAAAGAAAAGGAAAAACTACAACTAATTCCCTCCCCCACACTTAAAACATGCATTGTCCCCAATGAAACAACATAACAATAAAATCAGAGTGAGGGAAAGGAAAACTCATTGGGGGGCGGTTCCGTCAGGATCCCACTGTCTGTAGCATAAGGCCCACGTGGTAGCCAAAGGACGGAAGCTCATTCCATGCTTCCCTAACTCGCAGCCTTGATGTGGGAGAGAGCACTTGACAATTATGATGACTTCGCCGAGTGCGGCGGACTTCTCACTCCCCTTCGGGTCACAGCTGACATCTTTCTCAACAAAATCCTCCCAATAGAAGTGGGGCTCAACCTCTTGGACTGGCCATGGTGCAGAATCCAAGGGTGCAAAATCCAGAGCTTTTGGTTCCACAGGGGGAGGTGGCAAATAGTTAGCTGGGGTTACTGGTGCTGCTTCCTTTTCTGCACTTTCTTCATTCACTGCACTAACAAAGTTATCACTTGCTATACATGCAGAAATTTCAGCAC
This sequence comes from Sophora flavescens, assembly GCA_030762895.1. Lineage (NCBI taxonomy): Eukaryota > Viridiplantae > Streptophyta > Magnoliopsida > Fabales > Fabaceae > Sophora > Sophora flavescens. Next base: position 34,224,179 of record CM061068.1, read on the forward strand.
ACACCACACAAAGGTTAGTGTTAGTAGAGTCAGTACATATATCACAATAAAATGAATCAGGAAAATTCTGAATGTCTGGAAACTCAACAATTAATTCATCCACCCCATTACTTTTAACACATGCATCTGTTTTAATTGAATCATCTACTTCCAAAGGTTCTTCGTCATCCTCAGGTACGGGGAAGCAGATGTCCTCCTGATCCTCCTTATCCTCGTTTTCTGTGTTTCCTGAACAGTATAAAGCTGCATAACAGTGTATACACAAAGCAGTGCCACCATCACAATAACAATCAGTACATGAATTAGAATCAGGGGATTCAACACTCAGTTCATCAATAGAAACATTATCAACATTATCATCAGAAGTGTCTTCAAGGGGCTGTGGAGTTAGCATTGCGGCAGGAGTTGGCGGTAACTTGATCAATTAGAGCGGACAACTTCTGAGATTCAGCTTGGCTCCTCTGGTATTCAGCCTCCATCCTCTGTTGATTTTCCTCTATCATCCGTTGAGTTTGCTCGACCATTTGTTGCATCATTCCTTCCATATGTGCATTTATCTGTCCAGCCATTTGCTTGAACAGGTCCTCTAGGGAAGGTTCAGAAGGTGCAGCTCTGAAGGCAGGATAGTATCTAGACAGGAAGGCTTCCTTCAAATCAAACCAGCTTGAGATGGAGTTCTCATCAAGACAATACAACCAATCTCTTGCAGCACCTTCAAGTGAGAACTGGAAAGCTTCCATCTGAATGTGATCTTCTGTTATTCCTGCAGGTCTCAGCATTATAGAATAAGCAATCTGGAATTCCCTCAGATGCTCCTGCGGATTTTCACCTGCAAGACCATTAAACCTTGGCAACCAGTGTGATAAACCAAGAAAATCAGGAAAATATATGCATGGTGGAGGTTCATAGTAAACATTAGGCATGTAATTTCGCATATAATTATCCATGGGGGGTGCTAAAATTCACAACCAGACAATGCAGACAAAACTAATTAGCAAAGAGATTTTTTTTTTAATTTTATTTTCTGCTAATAACAACAAACCAGAGTCCCCGGCAACGGCGCCAATTTTTGACGCATTGCCGCCACGCGCCAAAAAGAACGAGCGTTTACAAAAATAATGTAGTATAGAGCGACAACTCGAGTATCGTCTCTCAAGGACTCTTTAGTGTTGTTATTATTAACAGAAAATCAAAAGTTAGTTTTGGGGGTTTTGGATGGAGTGCAATTAAAATAAAGAAAACAAAGCAATAAAAAAAACAAAGCAGTTAAAAGATTAACAAATAAACTAAAGACGATTAACCTACTGTTCTTGGTTTCCCACTATCATTGGTTCAAATAAATCCAAGCCCTAAGCAGATTCTAATCCCCTTTCAGTTGTAGCAACAATTAACAAACGAAATCGCTACTACCGATACATGTTCCTATTCCCGAATTAAACAAACGGGGTTAAGCCCTCATGAACTAAACGAACATGAATGAACACACGCGAATTAAACAAACGCGATTAAGTATAGGAACATAGCATCACTGAAATGAATCAACACTACACTACACACTCCTGAATTAAACAAACAAATGCATAATATAGTATTGAAAAGAGAAAAGCAATTAAAACAGGAAATACAGAACCTCAAGTGTAATTAAAACCAATCACAGTAGATTAATCTAGGAGACTAGTTCTCCATTAAGAAAGAAATAAACCACTGAAAACTACTACTACTGTCTATCAAAGATTAGCCAAAACTGGCTAACTATGGCCCCCCTTCAGTTCTGCCTAAGACTAACTTATATACACGTTTCTGGAATCAGCCTGTTCGCGAGGCGAACTACTCTTCGCGAGGCGAATAATGCGAACAGTCTGCAACTTTTGATCTTCTCGCGGGGCGAGCATATCCTTCGCGAGGCGAATCTCTTCAAATTCCAAACTGTAACGCCCGTGACCTTTCACACGGGTAAACCGTGATCGTCTCTGACTTTTCAGGCTTGGATGACTCGCGAGGCGAGCCAAGTCTTCGCGGGGCGAGACAGAATGGTTGGCAATTTCTGGAACAGTCACCTTCTGGTTCGCGAGGCGAACAGTCTTCTCGCGGGGCGAGAAACTCCAGAATTATTCCTTTTTATTTACCTGAAAACAGAAAATAGAATAAGTGTTTTATTTATCTCTAAATCAACTAAATTAACCTAAAAACACTTTACAGACTCAAAATACTACTTAAGGACAATCAAGTCTAATTTGGGTGAAAATAATATAAAATTAGCACAAAGCCAAGGTCTTTACTAGTTATAAAACCAGTCAAACAGAGGCTCATCAATGACATGCTTTTACAATTTTACCTTTATTTGAAAAAAATAAGTAATATTCTTTAAATAATATTAATGCAACAAAATTAAAATAAAAATTCTCCAAAAATACCCCCAAATTAGTAATTTACGTTAGTTTTCCTCCAAAATACCCCAAATTGGGGGAACCAAACAAAGTGGGAAGAGGAGAGGTTTGGAGGGTTTATTAAAATCCTGAAAATCTTCTCTCAAATAATTTTCTGAACTCACAAACAAGGGTATCCTTTCAATAAACCTTCCATTTCTCTTCATTTCCCTCCAAATTAAAAACAACTCACAAACACACCCTTATTATTGAAATAGACAACTATAAACACGAGAAGGGTGGTTGAATTGTGTTTATCAGAATTTAAGCAAAGCTGAAATCTTTTCGCAAACAGAAAGCTAGCTTTGGACGAGTTGAAGAATACAGGATGGACGGGTGACTATTGCAAACACACCACTTGACAGACGCAAGAAAAACTAAAGCAATTAAAGAGTTTAAGGGAAGAGAGATTGACACAGTGATTTATCCTGGTTCACTCTTCAAATCAAAGAGCTACGTCCAGTCCTTGGCAGCACCAAGATTTATCCACTATAACTGATAAGGTTCTGAGACTCAAGTATTATTTGCACACCTAGCCTCTTGGGCTCAAGACAAGTATTATTTGCACACCTAGCCTCTTCAGGCTCAAGACAAGTATTGTTTTCACACCTAGCCTCTTCAGGCTCACTTGGGTTTGTTTGAGAGATTGGGTTTGTAAAAATACAACTTCTCGCAAGCAGATCTTTCACTAACACTCAGAGAGTGGTTTAAATGTGAAGTCTAGGAAAGTCTGCGTAATAACTTCAAATGATTGAAGAATAAAGAATGAAAGAATGAAGAAATAAATGCTCAGAGTAATGGCGTTTTAATGCAATGTGTATTCTCTTTTTTCTTCATCTTCAATGGCTTCTGTATTTATGGTCTTCAAGCATTTAGGATCCGTTAGAGACATCTCTTCAGATGTTGGCTTCAAGCAGAACTTCATTAATTGCAATAGAGTCGTTCTGGGCAGTCATTAATGCAATAAAGTCGTTCTGGGAAGCCATTAATGCAATAGAGTCGTTGGTTGTACTCTAACGTGAAGGATCATGGCTTTATTCATCGTGCTACAGCCATATCAAAGTTGTGTAGAAAGCTTTTTGTACTTTATTGAGTACACTTCCCTTTTTGTGTAAGGACCAGAGGTACTAGGGAATAAAGCACGTTGGAAGTATTCTTTAACTGGTCTTTGGTTCTGATTAACCAAGGTTTCTTGGGAGAGTAGCTTCTGACTTTTCTTGATAATCGTGAAACTAAGTAGGAGAGAAGGCTTCAAGTCTCTTTCTGGTTCTTGAACTAAGATTCTGATAATCCTTAAAGAATTCACGTTCATAAGATAAGTGCTTCCATCTTGAAAATAATCACGTCTATCTAGCCATTTGAGTTTTCATTCAGACTAGTAGACGAGCTCCATATTAATGACTCAGCAAGTCCAAAGACTAGTGGACGAGCGCTTATGTCACCTTTAGTGGACGAGCACTTCTGTTACTCTAGTGGACGAGAGCCTCTCTTACTTTAGTGGACGAGAGCCTCAGTTATTCTGGTGGACGAGAGTCTCAGTTACTCTACTGGACGAGAGTCTCAGTTAGTTTGGTGGACGAGCTCCATTTGCCACATCATTGGACGGATACATTCTGACCTTAATGGACGAGCTCCATCTGCTTCCTTAATGGACGAGCTCCATATGCTTCCTTAATGGACGAGCTCCATCTGCTTCTTTAATGGACGAGCTCCATCTGCTTCTTTAATGAACGAGCTCCATATGCTTCCTTAATGGACGAGCTCTTCTGATTCCTTAAGTAGACGCACTTCTGATACCTTCAGTAGACGCGCTTCTGATGGCTTTAGTAGACGCGCTTCTGATACCTCACTGGATGGGCTTTTCTGATACTTTGAGTAGACGCGGCCTTCTGTTGTTTTTAGTAGATGCGGCCTTCTGATACTTTTAGGGCCCGTTTGGTGGTCAGGATAAGATAGACAGGATAGGATAAGCTATCATATCCTGTCTGAAACTGTTGTTTGGTGAGCCAACATGATAGGATAAGGCAATCCTGTCACTTATCATATCCTGTCCATCTAGTTAAAATTTTATCCTGAGGGGAGGGCTGGGTTAGCACTCAACAGGATAGGATAAGGTATTTTTTTTTTCTGGTAACAAGTAGGATAAGGTGATTTAAAGTATAATAAAATATAAAATATATAATACATAAAATAATTAAAGTATAATAAAATTTAACATGGTTACCAACAAAAGGTATTATAAAATATAAAATATTTAAATAATAAAAATATTAATAATTCATTTTAAAATTTATTTTTATTTTATAACAATGCAAATTTTGTTATTTTATATTATTTTAAAAAACTGTAAAATATAAAAAACTATTCTAATAATTTAACTATATGTAAAGTAAAAACAAAAAATGAATATTTAAAAATATAAAAAGTAATTTTAGTTAGACAATATTTAAAAATTTAAAAAATTATATGTAATTTTATCATAAGGATAATTTTGTCTTTTTATATAATTTTTAATAATGAAAGTTATAAAAAAAAACTAAAATCTAATAAAAGATGAAAACATTTAGAATAAAAACTAAAAATTTAAAATTCATACTCAAATTATAATGCTGTCCAGTTGGTTATCTGGTGGATACCAAACGTCGGATATGATAACAGCTTATCCTGCTCATATCCTATCATACTACTATCATGTTCTCTTATCATATCTGCTTCTATCCTATCATGACCACCAAACGAACCCTTAGTAGACGCAGCCTTCTGATACTTTTAGTAGACGCGGCCTTCTGATACTTTGGTGGACGCAAGTTTTTATCTCTTGCATTCTGGACGAGCACTGCAATCACTACAGTGTTAGACGTCTGCTTGTTTACACTTTGTTGGACGTCTCCCTTTTTTACTTTGTTGGACGTTTATTTAATCTGCACACTTGATAGACAGGTTAGCAACCAATATGAAGCTTAATTAAATCATTAACCAATGTTTAATTTTCATCAAAACTTAGGGAAATGCATATCAAACATTTTAGAGACTTAACAATCTCCCCCTTTTTGATGATGACAAACATTGAGATGATTTAATGAACCTCAGAAAATATTAACAAAGAAAATAGCATATATAGACAAGTTGAAATTTTCTTAAGTGAACAGGTCATATCATATTCATTCTCCCATTCTATTTCTCCCACCATTCTCCTTATTCATTTCTCCCTTTCTCCCTATTCATTTCTCCCTTTCTCCCTCTCTCCCTTTCTCCCCCTTTTGTCAACATCAAAAAGGGGTATCAAGTTTTATTTATGTGATATGTTAAGGGCAATATAACATGTTAAGAAAGTCATAGTAATGCAGCAAGCATATTAGACATACTCCACCTGAACTAATGCTTAGTTGAAAGAACATGTATATAGGAGTAATGACAGATTTAGCACAGATAGCTTAACATTCAGACATGTCATTCAACAATGCAATGCATGTTTAGATTATCTCTAATAAATAAAAACCTTTCTTCTGCGAGGGGTTTAGTGAAAATATCAGCCCATTGATTTTCAGTTTTAACAAACTTAATATCAAAGATGCCTTTCTGAACATAATCCCTAATGAAATGATGTTTGATTTCAATATGTTTAGCCTTAGAATGCTGAATTGGATTTTTAGTTAAGCATATAGCACTCGAATTATCACACCATACAGATATATTATGTTCATAAATAGAGTAATCCTCAAATTGATGTTTTGCCCATAAGAGTGTAGAGCAGCAACTAGCAGCAGAGATGTATTCTGCTTCAGTAGTAGACAAGGCAATGGTTGTCTGCCTCTTGCTTGACCAAGAGACTAAACTTGCTCCAATGAAGTGACAACCTCCACTGGTGCTTTTTCTTTCTATTTTGTCTCCAGCAAAGTCAGCATTACAATATCCCACTAATATGTATTCTTTTGATCTTAAATACAGCAAACCAAGATTAGTAGTTCCAAGCAAATATCTAAATATTCTTTTTACAGCCTTAAGATGAGTTTCTCTAGGATCGGATTGGAATCTAGCACACATACAAGCACTAAATTGAATGTCAGGTCTGCTTGAAGTTAAGTATAGTAGAGAGCCAAACATACCTCTGTAGACAGTTTGATCTACCTTTTTACCTTCATCATCTTTGCTTAGTTTTGCATTGGGTTGCATAGGGGTTTTCATGAGCTTTGCATTTTCCATTTTGTATTTCTTGAGTATCTCCTTGGTATATTTTTATTGATGAATGTAAATTCCATCACTTGTCTGCTTGATTTGTAATCCAAGGAAGAACTTCAATTCTCCCATCATGTTCATCTCAAATTCAGCTTGCATTAGATTTGAAAATTCCTTGCACAGCTTTTCATTAGTTGCTCCAAAAATAATATCATCAACATATATTTGAACTATAATAAAGTTCTCTTTAGAGCATTTTTTGAACAGAGTAGTGTCTACTTGTCCTCTAGTAAAACCATTATGCATGAGAAAAGAACTGAGTCTATCATACCATGCTCTAGGTGCTTGTTTCAAACCATATAATGCCTTTTTAAGTTTGAAAACGTGATCTAGTTTATTAGTATCCTCAAAACCAGGGGGTTGTTTAACATACACTTCTTCTTCAATTATACCATTTAGAAAATCACTTTTTACATCCATTTGAAATAGGGTAATTTGGTGTTGTGCAGCATATGACATTAAAATGCGTATAACTTCTATTCTAGCTACAGGTGCAAAGGTTTCAATATAATCAATACCTTCTTGTTGGTTATAGCCTTGAGCTACTAACCTTGCCTTATTTCTGACAACTTTACCATATTCATCCAACTTTTTTCTGAAGACCCATCTTGTTCCACTAACAGACTTGTTTTTAGGCTTAGAGACAAGATTCCAGACATCATTTCTGGTGAACTGATTAAGTTCTTCTTGCATAGCAATAATCCAGCTTTCATCCTCAAGAGCTTCTTCAATGCGTTTAGGCTCCAAATCTGAAATAAAGGCCACATTGCTTGATTCTCTTAATGTGGTTCTGGTTCTTACTCCTTCAGAAGGATTTCCAATAATAAGATCCTTAGGATGATGAGTGTTGAACTTCCAATCCCTTTTGAGATCATCATGAAGATCTTGACTTGTCTGCTGACTGGTCTGTTCCACTTGTCTTTCAGCCTCAAGCAATGGTTCTGTTTTTGTTAGATCTGGTTGTTGACTTTCTGGCTTGTTTATATCAAGACCTGCAAGATCATCTTCTAGATCTGATAGTTCTTTATCAGTCTTTAAACCATCATTGAATTTAACATGAACAAATTCTTCAATAATACAAGTTCTTGAATTGTAAACTCTAAAAGCCTTGGACTTTTCAGAATATCCTACGAAAATACCTTTATCTACCTTAGAATCAAACTTTCCAAGATTATCTTTGGTATTCAGAATAAAGCATTCACATCCAAAAGCATGAAAATAAGATATGTTGGGGCTTTTTCCTTTCCACAATTCATAAGGAGTCCTTTTTATAAAATGCCTAACAAGTATTCTGTTTTGTACATAGCAAGCAGTGTTTACAGCTCCTGCCCAGAAGTATTTAGGGAGATTATTTTCATTGAGCATAGATCTAGCCATCTCTTGCAGAGATATGTTCTTTCTCTCAACCACTCCATTTTGCTGTGGAGTTCTAGGTGCAGAGAAATTGTGAGAGATTTCATTCTCCTCACAGAACTGTCTAAACTGCTCATTTTCAAATTCTCCCCCATGATCACTTCTAAGGGTAGAAATACAAAAACCTTGCTCATTTTGTACTCTTTTGTAGAATACTGAGAAAGCCTTAAAAGACTCATCCTTGTGTGTTAGGAAGAGTACCCATGTGTATCTAGAATAGTCATCAACTATGACAAATCCATATTTTCTTCCAGCCAGGCTGGCAACAATGACTGGTCCAAAGAGATCCATCTGTAACAACTGAAGAGGTCTAGAGGTTGATACTTGGTTTTTAGATTTGAAACTTGATTTTATCTGTTTACCTCTCTGACATGCATCACACAAGACATCTTTCTTAAAGCTAATATCAGGCAATCATCTCACGAGATTATTCTTTTTTAATTAAGAAATTAGTTTCATACTAGCATGTCCTAGTTTCTTATGCCATAACCATCTCTCATCCTCTTTAGACATCAGACAGGTTACACTTTGATATGAGAGATCAGACAGTTCAATCTTATAAATATTTTGTTGTCTTTTAGCTGAAAAGAAGGTTTTGCCACTACAGTCTTTAACTATGCATACATCCTTAGTAAAGGAAACATCAAAACCACTATCACATAATTGACTTATGCTAAGCAAATTGTGTCTTAATCCTTTAACCATAAGAACATTAGATATAGAGGGAAGAGGGGGTTTACCACCAATAGTACCAATACCTATAACTTTCCCTTTCTGATTTCCTTTGAAGGCAACGTGTCCTCCTTTCTTAAGTTGGAGGTTTAGGAACATAGACCTTTCTCCTGTCATATGACGCGAGCAGCCACTGTCCAGGTACCAGCAGTGGTGTTTTCTTTGTCCTGTTGAGGACATCTGCAACAAAAATTATTTGATCTTTAGGTACCCATATTTTACTGCGTCCTTTTCTGTTAGTTCTAGGAGTCTGTAAAGACTTCCTTCTCTTCTTATGGATACACTTAGACATAACATGCCCAGTTTTTCCGCAGAAGTTACAAATAGGTGTTGATTTAGTTACAGTTGACTTAACAGATATCGTAGGAACTTTAGTTGATACTTTATGATGTGTCTGATGGACATATCCAATACCTTCTTTGTTAAGAGAGTGCTTCTGAATGCCAAGTAGCTTAGTCAGATTGTCTCTACCATTAACAAATTCGACAAGATCAGAAGTGAGCTCTTCCACTTTCTGTTGAAGTTTTTCAACTTCTTCAGATGGTGATGTTTCACTTGAGATCTTAGCTTCATTAGACTTTTGGTCTTGACTTCCTTTGTTCTCTTTAGTCAGCTTCTCGCACTCTTGAGATTTCTATTTATGCTCACTAGTGAGCTTTACATACTCTCTCTTGAGGGATTTGAAGGCTTTAGATAAGCAGTTGGATTCCTCCAACAACTCCTCATAAGCATCAAGTAATTCCTCATAGTCAGGATGTACCGCATCATCAGAGTCTGATTCAGTGTTGGCCATCAAACATAGATTGGCTTCTTCCTCAGTTTCTTCATCAGAAGATGTTGATTCCAGATCCTCCCAAGTAGCCATCATTCCTTTCTTATTCTTCTTGAAGAATTTCTTAAAAGGGGCCTTCTTGAGTTGAGGACATCCAGCCTTGAAGTGACCGGGCTTTTTGCACTCATAGCAAACAATTGGACTTTTGTCTGTTGAGGTGGATTCTTTGAAGTTCTTGTCCTTGTTGGACCTTCTGAATGGCCTATCCCTCCTGAACTTCTTTTTCTGTAGGAGAAGCTTTATCTTCCTGGTCAGGAGAGACAACTCTTCATCACTCTCAGAATCCTCGAGTTCTGATAGGTCAGCATCACTGGATGACTCATCTGCCTTCAGAGCCTTGGAACCTTTTGCTGACTTTTGATCAGCTTTCAGAGCAATTGACTTGCCTTTCTTTGGTGCAGTTTCATCTACAAGTTCTTGCTCATGAACAGTGAGTGTTCCAAGAAGTTCATCCATAGTCAAGATAGTGAGATCCTTGGCTTGGGAGATAACAGTGACCAAAGGTCTCCACTGTTTAGGTAGACTTCTCAGAATCTTACCAACCTTCTCAGCATTGGTATAGACTTTGCCAAGAGATTTTAAACTGTTGATGATAGTTTGAAATCTTCCTATCATCCGAGCAAATGATTCTCCTTACTTCATGATGTACAGTTCTTACTTTATAACAAGTATGGCAATCTTTGACTCTTTGAATTTTGCTGTTACTTCATGTGTGACAGCTAAGGTGTCCCATATTTCTTTTACAGAGTCACAGGCACATACCTTCTCAAACTCCTCCGGACTGAGAGCACAAATGATGTTGGATCTGGCTTTGTGGTTCAGCTCCCATTTTGATTTTTCTCGCAGCAGATCCCACCGAGCTTTTGGTTTGTCAGTGTTATCATCACTCTTGGGAATGAATGGACCATCTGTGATGACATCCCAAAGATCAGAGTTTGTGGATAGAATGAACCATTGAAATCTATCCTTTCAGTAGTTGTAGTTTTCTCCATTGAAGTAAGGAGGTCTGGTTAGGGAAGCTCCTTCAGTCTGGTGACTCCCACTTGAACTAGCTCCAGCCGTCATGTCTATTCTTTAGGACCTTTTACCTCTACAATGTTAGATGCTCAACCCAGAGGCTGAGCTCTGGTACCAACTGAAATAGACAACTATAAACACGAGAAGGGGGGTTGAATTGTGTTTATCAGAATTTAAGCAAAGCTGAAATCTTTTCGCAAACAGAAAGCTAGCTTTGGACGAGTTGAAGAATACAGGATGGACGGGTGACTATTGCAAACACATCACTTGACAGACGCAATAAAAACTAAAGCAATGAAAGAGTTTAAGGGAAGAGAGATTGACACAGTGATTTATCCTGGTTCACTCTTCAAATCAAAGAGCTACGTCCAGTCCTTAGCAGCACCAAGATTTATCCACTATAACTGATAAGGTTACAGACTCAAGTATTATTTGCACAACTAGCCTCTTCAGGCTCAAGACAAGTATTATTTGCACACCTAGCCTCTTCAGGCTCAAGACAAGTATTGTTTTCACACCTAGCCTCTTCAGGCTCACTTGGGTTTGTTTGAGAGATTGGGTTTGTAAAAATACAACTTCTCACAAGCAGATCTTTCACTAACACTCAGAGAGTGGTTTAAATGTGAAGTCTAGGAAAGTCTGCGTAATAACTTCAAATGATTGAAGAATAAAGAATTAAAGAATGAAGAAATAAATGCTCAGAGTAATGGCGTTTTAATGCAATGTGTATTCTCTTTTTTCTTCATCTTCAATGGCTTCTGTATTTATGGTCTTCAAGCATTTAGGATCCGTTAGAGACATCTCTTCAGATGTTGGCTTCAAGCAGAACTTCATTAATTGCAATAGAGTCGTTATGGGCTGTCATTAATGCAATAGAGTCGTTCTGGGCAGCCATTAATGCAATAGAGTCGTTGTTTGTACTCTAACATGAAGGATCATGGCTTTATTCATCGTGCTACAGCCATATCAAAGTTGTGTAGAAAGCTTTTTGTACTTTACTGAGTACACTTCCCTTTTTGTGTAAGGACCAGAGGTACTAGGGAATAAAGCACGTTGGAAGCATTCTTTAACTGGTCTTTGGTTCTGATTAACCAAGGTTTCTTGGGAGAGTAGCTTCTGACTTTTCTTGATAATCGTGAAACTAAGTAGGAGAGAAGGCTTCAAGTTTATTTCTGGTTCTTGAACTAAGATTCTGATAATCCTTAAAGAATTCACGTTCATAAGATAAGTGCTTCCATCTTGAAAATAATCACGTCTATCTAGCCATTTGAGTTTTCATTCAGACTAGTAGACGAGCTCCATATTAAGGACTCGGCAAGTCCAAAGACTAGTGGACGAGCGCTTCTGTCACCTTTAGTGGATGAGCACTTCTGTTACTCTAGTGGAAGAGCACTTCTGTTACTCTAGTGGACGAGAGCCTCTCTTACTTTAGTGGACGAGAGCCTCAGTTATTCTGGTGGACGAGAGTCTCAGTTACTCTGGTGGATGAGAGTCTCGGTTACTCTATTGGACGAGAGTCTCAGGTTACTTCCCATCGGACGAGAGTCTCGAGTTAGTCTGGTGGACGAGCTCCATTTGCCACATAATTGGACTGATACATTCTGACCTTAATGTTGGTGTAAGCCCTATAGGCCAGTGTATTTCTTAGACTTACATTTGTATCTTGCTATTATATATATATATATATATATATATATATATATATATATATATGATATGAGGCATTCCAATTTATTGTGTTGCTTGTTTAAACATAATAAAGTCCTTAGAATAGAAATTTCAGTTTAATAGAATATCAAGTATATGACTTGATCGTGAGACACTATTGAACAATGAAATACTATTCTTAAATATCCGTAGTCAAGTATTTTATTAATAAGGACAATAATAATACATTGAGACTATTATGTGTGCAGACTGATGACCATATCTCACGGGTCATGGATATGAGATATCGAGTCGCCACATAGGTACACATTAGAGTAATGATGTCTTCGGATTGACCCACCATGAGAACACTACATGGAGCGTTGTGTGAGTGTCATAAGTAGTTCTCATAGTGACAATGGTGTATGCAATCCTTCGACACAAATCGCTACGATCCCTACATGAGGAGTCGTGTGCTTTAATATCGTCAAACGTCATCCTGTAATAGGATGATTATAAAGACGGTCATTGGGCATACCACGAGCCATGCAGAGGGATGTGAGTGACCTAGATGGAATTTGTCCCTCCTACATAACAGGAGTAATATCCGTGGGCCCCCGATAGAGTGAGATCAGTAAAATGCATGGCGTCTTTGAAATGAGTCAATATGAGATATTGACCTCATTTGTTGTTAAGTCTACTCGGGTATCAGGGAACATGATATTGAACCATACAAGGGTGACACATTCCATGTCTTGTGTTCAATATAGATATATGGACAAAGGGATAATAATGCACATGAATATTTGTCACAGAAAGGTTTCGTCAAATCACTGACTTTCTCACTACTTAGGTAGCAGTGATGTATTGCTAGATACTGCTCTCTGTTTGTAATATTAAATGGGATTTAATATTACTACTAATGTTTTGGGAACCTATAGGGTCACACACATAAGAGCGGATTAAAAGAAGCATTAAAAGGAGAGTTGGACTTTTCTATTGGGCCTAGCGCATAGTACATGGGGCTTAGGTCAAACGCTGCTCACTAACTCACTTAAGGAGGTGCTGCTATAAGTAGACCACTTAAGCTATTGTGCCTACACGGTTTTGTTTTACCCTAGCCGCACATAGAGAGTGATAGTGAGCAGTAGTTCTCGGTTTTCAAAGCTAGCACTGTGAGACAGAGACGCTTCGAGTTCGTGACGTTGGACGTTCACGGAATCTGCTCGTGTGGATACCTTAGAGACATCGTTCGTGCGGTGTTCGTGATAGACGATTTTAATTCACTGTCATCTCTTCAAGAGGTAAATCTTCTAACCATGAATCATGACCATTCGCAAGGATCCTTCGATGGGAATTTTTCCGCTGCGTTATTTTTTTTTATACGCAAATTCCCAACACTTAATGGACGAGCTCCATCTGCTTCCTTAATGGACGAGCTCCATATGCTTCCTTAATGGACGAGCTCCATATGCTTCTTTAATGGACGAGCTCCATCTTCTTCTTTAATGGACGAGCTCCATATGCTTCCTTAATGGACGAGCTCTTCTGATTCCTTAAGTAGACGCACTTCTAATACCTTCAGTAGACGCGCTTCTGATACCTTTAGTAGACGCGCTTCTGATACCTCACTGGACTGGCTTTTCTGATACTTTGAGTAGACGCGGCCTTCTGTTGTTTTTAGTAGACGCGGCCTTCTGATACTTTTAGTAGACGCGGCCTTCTGATACTTTTAGTAGACGCGGTCTTCGATACTTTGGTGGACGCAAGTTTCTATCTCTTGCATTACGGACGAGCGCGCAATCACTACAGTGTTGGACGTCTGCTTGTTTACACTTTGTTGGACGTCTCCCTTTTTTACTTTGTTGGACGTTTATTTAATCTGCACACTCGATAGACAGATTAGCAACCAATATGAAGGTTAATTAAATCATTAACCAATGTTTAGTTTTCATCAAAACTTAGGGAAATGCATATCAAACATTTTAGAGACTTAACAATTGTTTCCCGGTGACAAAACCCTATCCATCCCTATATTATGTTTTTTAAATATCTTTAATTAATTATTTAATTTAAAAAATAGAATTGGTAAGAAAAATTGAAGTATCAATTGTATTAAAATTATTGAATTCTTGTTCATAAAGAAATCGAGTTGTGGATTTTGAAACAAAAAGACAAAAACACAAATCGACTTGTGGATCTTGTTTTCTCATGTATGCAATTTTTGTGTTATTCCAAATCATGCATCCAAAAAATATGTATGGTAATGTTCATTAGTCATTTATTGATGTTTAATTTCATTGTGTTGGTAATATTTACATGGTGTATAAGCTTCTCTCACATTCATTAATACTATTAAGGTAAAACTATTTGGTTGGTCCCTTAAGTTTATTTCTTTTTTCGATTTGGTCCCTTAAGTTTATTTTGTGTCCAATAGGTCCCATAAGTTAGGCTCGGGTGACAAACTTAGGCTTTTTTTCTCCCGACCTACGTGGTACTCCGAACCTGCTGACGTGTCAATAAAGATAATATATTAATGATTTTAAAAATTTATAAATAGAATTTAATTTTTTTTTAATATTTAATAATTCAATTCATCTTCCTCCTAAATCCACCACCACCATCCACGGCACCACCGTCATTGCAACATTCATTCAACTAGAGCTTCATCATCTAAACAAGCAGATGCCCACAAGCACAAAACGAAACCCATAAGTGCTTCCTAACCAACCGGGAATAGTGAACGGTGGTTGGGCAGAGGGTGGTTGCCCGCAGATGAGGGCGGAGCTCGGGGTATGATGTGGCTGGAACATGGTTTGCCACACGCGTGTCATGGATGCATGGGTCTCTGAACGTTGGACGGTGGTCAACGACGGAGGGCGATGGTCAACGACGGAGAGCGTTGGGCATGGTAGATGCGATGGAGATCGCACATTAGGGTGGCAGAGGAAGCTGTACAGGGACCTGGCGTTTTGGACGCAACGGAGATCGCACCTCAGAAGCACGATCTTCCTCCTTCTTCTCATCACCGTCGTTGCACGAAAAACTCCCTCGCCGTCGTCCGTCACTGCATCAGATGGTTCCTCTTTTCCCGATCACCGTGCGCTTCATCTCACCGCCATGCGTGCCTAGCCAGAGACCACCCCAAACACTACAAAAAAAATGCGGGATTACCGACGGCCAAAACCCGTCGAAAAAGCAAAAAATCCGTCGGTAATGCACGTTTACGACGAACCAAAATCCGTCGATATCCGGCTCGTAGGAAACGGTTTCCGACGAACGGGTCGAATCTGTGGGTAAGGTTACCGACGGATTTTTCCGTCGGTAACCAGTAGCCATTACCGACGGATTTTTCAGTCGGAAACGTTACCGACGGAAAAATCCATCGGTAACGTGAAAAATTCTATCTGTATTTAATTTTTTTAAAATTAATAATATTTTTATTTAATTTTTTTATTTAAATCCCCTCTCATCACGGCGTTGCCCGACCGTGCACACACGTCTCCCTCTCATTGAAGCGTCGCGGCGACGGTGTCCTCAGGCTCGACAACTTCAACCGGTACTACGACCCCAGCTTGAAGCGCGCACGCCAGAGGATGCTCGAAACCGCCGGCGTGTTTGTCGTCGACGACGATATCTACGACAGCGCGCTCCTCCGGAAGCTATTTAACATCGTGGCGTTCAGTCACGTGATGCACCTTGTCGCTCAGGCTGGGGTCAGATACGCAATGCAGAACCCTGGGTCTTACGTTCATAGCAACACTTGCGGCGGCCGAAAGGTGACGGAATCTAGCGGCGGTCGCACGACGGTCTATGGCGGCGGTTGTCTAGGATGAGGGTGGTGGGGGAGAAGAAAGAAGGAAAAGAGAAAGGAAAGAGAGGGAGAAAGGAAGAAGAAGAGGAAGGGGGAAGAAATGGTGGAGGTGTGGCCGGAGGGGTCTGGTCGCCGGTGAGGAGAGGGAGAAGGGGCTTTGGGATCGAGTGACGAAATGAAATGGGCGAGAGATGGAAGAAAATGAATGAGGGGGGAGGAAAAAATTGATTTATAGATAAAATAGGTTCTGAAGCGGACAGACGGTTGTCGAAAGCAGCGACGGATTCAAATTACCAACGGCGGGATTCGCATTTCCGACTGACCCGTCCGTCGGTAAATAACCCAAATCGGGCCAACCCATTACCGACGGAAATTTCCGTCAGTACCCCACTGCTTGCCCGACTTTCGAGACCTGTTTCCGATGGAAAAATCCGTCGGTAAATTACCGTCTTTTCCCGCCCGATTTTCAAGACCTGTTTCCGATGGAAAATTCCGTCGGTAATTTACCGACGGAAATGCCCGTCGGTAATTTTTCCCGCCAAATTTTCACGCCCTTTTTCCGACGGATTGCTCGTCGGCAACGGTTCCGACGACATTTCCGTGGAAAAGTTAGTGATTTTTGGTATTCCGCATTTCTAATGGTTTTTTCAGTCGGTATTGATAAAATTTCCATCGGGAAAAAGTCAATCGGTAAACGGCCGTCGATAAATCTATGTTTTCTTGTAGTGAAATCCATGGTGTTAGGTGTTCTTTGATGGTTTCTGAAGCCAACATTTTGGGTTGGTTGGGTTTGTGGTGACGGTGGCATATCTACGGTGGTGGCAACGGATCTGAGGTCGTGCCAGCACAATGTGAAGGGGGAGAAGACGAAGATGGTGGTGGTGCCGTGGTATGGTGGATTTTGGAGGAAGATGAAGTGAATTATTAAATATTAAAAAAGAAATAAATTTTATTTATAAATTTTTAAAATCATTAATATATTATATTTATTGACACATTAGCAAGTTCGAAGTGCCACGTAGGTCGGGAGAAGAAAAAAGCCTAAATTTGTCACCCGAACCTAACTTATGAGACCTATTGGATCCAAAATAAACTTAAGGGACCAAATCGAAAAAAAAATAAACTTAATGGAGCAATCAAATAGTTTTGCCTACTATTAAATATTTATTCAATTTATTTGAAGATCAAATAAAATACTAGTTTATTTTTAAGCACTAAAAGGCATATTCTTGTAACTTTGAAAAAACAAGGCTTCAGTTTGAGTACGGGGCTTGCGTTTAAGGCAGGGCCCCCAATTGGGACGTCCCTATTGGGACTAGACCCTTCATCTACAACCTACAGAACTGGGGGTCCCCCTTACAGCTAATGACTGATAAGGATTCCATCCAATAAGAACGAAAAATAATGCTTGTGCTTTTCAACAGTATCACTGTCGAACTGATCATCATGACTAAGATTGAGATATATATGTATACGGCTACGTTTATTGTCATTATCGATCGATCTGGGTCGGCCATGTGAGTCCTCCAATTTATAATCATCTTGAACTCTTGATCAATGCTCATTGCCCAAACTGAACGCCCCACTTCAACGGGTGGCGTGGCACTCCCATGGCTATGCCCATATGCTGTATAACGAAGAGCATGAAATGAATGGTTCTCTCCCTCAATAATTTTATATATTAATACCACCACGTGCACTCAATTCTTGCAGAAAATTATCATCAAGTTGCCAAGGCAATAGGTTTTTCCGAGTAGGATATACTATTTATGCCCAATCAATCCATCTGCAAGTTCTTGGTTTCGCACATGAAGAAATATATAGTTGATATTTCCTTTCAGAACGGATAAAGTAAAGCCTTTTTTATTTTTAGTATGTACATTCATGTAATTTCGTATGTAACACATACCTCAACAACTTTATATGATAGTGGTATTTTCCTTTTTTCTTTTTTCTGTTTTCTTTTTAACTTTGTCAAAAATGTCTACTTACTACTTATTAGCATAATTTACTTTGTATAATTGTATCGCACGTACGTACCCATTCTTAACAATTTAAAATTGTAATATTTCGTTACCTTATAAACTACACATGCATTCGTGATCTTTTCTTAGTTTAAAGTGGTATTTTGGCACCATACATCTTGTCGTTTGTTTTAAAAGGATAAACAATGATTGAGGGACACATCTTAGAAGGGATAAACCAAAAAAAGGCACAAATAATTATATGTTTATTTGGCTAATCAGGCATGGTCCTCAACAAAGAGCCCATTTTCTCTTGTTTAAGCAAATAAGTCCGCATAGTATGTACCCAAGAATGTGTCAAATCTCACTAATTTGGCGATAAAAACGACTAATGCTTTTCGAAAGGCCACATCATCATGAAACATTACTTCATGCGGAAGCCAAAAGCTAGTGCAACAATTGTAATAAACTTTTAGTTAAGTTGAATTGTTCTATTTGCCTGTATATAAACGATTCCACTCAAATTTTCCATTACCCGCGGCCGTTAACGCCTTAAGGTGG
Source organism: Sophora flavescens (assembly GCA_030762895.1). Taxonomy (NCBI): domain Eukaryota; kingdom Viridiplantae; phylum Streptophyta; class Magnoliopsida; order Fabales; family Fabaceae; genus Sophora; species Sophora flavescens. The sequence continues at coordinate 34,242,821 of CM061068.1, forward strand.
GGCCGGTCTAAGGGTAATGCCACTAAAGCTCTTGCTTTATGTCTCTCCCAACAAGGGACCCATGGTTGAGAGGGATTATAACCAAAATTTAAATAATTTAAATAATTATAATAATCTCAGGCCTCATCTAGAGAGGCCCACACATATCTCTTTAGAGTTGGCTTTAGGCATTTACATACATTGGGTCGGCCCTGCCTTAAGGGACCCTCCTGCAAAAGACGAGAAAATAAAATGTAAATGAGAAATAAAGATAAATATATATAATATTATATAAATAAGAATTATGTTAAAAATTTAATTTTCAAATTACGAATACTCTTTAAAAAAGTCAAACGAGAAGGAAAATTTAAAGTGTATATCTGAATATCCTTTGTAACACCCTGCTTTTTGTTTAAGTGCTTTTATAAAGCTTGTTTGGTTGTTTAAGTTAGTTTTGTTAAGTTAAAATAGTTGGCTAAGGGATTAGTGAGATTTTTGGCTTAAAAGTCAATTTCTGGTGTATAAGCATGCTCGTGCTCATTAGCTAGCACGTTCGTGCTTAAAGTTTGTAGCGTGTTGCAGGTTTTAAGTTGAGCACGTCCGTGCTCAATTTGCGGATCGCGTCTCGTTGACGCTAAGTCCAGACGGCCCAGGTGCTCAAGGGGGTGCACGGTCATGCTTCGTGTGCGACCTTTATAAGTTGGCATGTAAATCGAGGGTTTACGTGAAACCCTATTTTTATGTAGCAAAGACCACCATATTGCGGCTACCTGTGCCTTTTTCCCTATTTCCTCTTTATCTATTGCTACAGTGGAGTTTTAGAGGTTTTTTGGGAAGCTTGGTTGATCTGTGTCAGTGTTAGAGGCTTAGCATCGGACTGAGCCGCTCGTGGGGGATGTGATCTTTCGCTGTTTAAGGAGCTAACGGTTGAAACCTTCAATCCATGTATGGGGAGAAGGGTGGTGTATTTATTAGCACGGGTGCAAAATATGCTTTTTACATCGGAGTTTCCACATCGGTTTCCTTAAAACCGATGTGTAAAACGAGGCGATGACATTTTTGAAATTAAAATCAAAGGATTCCACATCGGTTTAGAAATTAACCGATGTGTAAATATTTTCCACGACGGTTATTTTTAACCGATGTTTAAAAGTAAAACAAAAAAATTTTAAATTTAGAATTTTTATCTTTTAACATCGGTTTTTGCATAACCGATGTGTAAAGTATTGATTAACCACATCGGTTAATAGATAACCGATGTATAAAATTATAAAAAAAAGTAGAATTTAAAATTTTATCTTTCCACATCGGTTTCAGAAGAACCGATGTGAAATATATATTAACCACATCGGTTTTATCATAACCGATTGTCGCAATCGTCCCGTCTGGGAGGCGCGAAAAGATGGATATAAAGACAGAGGAGTCGCCACTAAAATTTTTATTGGGAAAATCTTAGAAAACCCAATTATTTAAAGGTACACTGGTCAAAAGGAAAGATAGAGAAATGAGTCCGGGAATCGGTTACGAGTAGGGAATGTATTAGCACCCCACGTCGCCCGTTTAAAAAAATGGTACCACCAGTGGAAATAATGTAATATACAGGAACGTTTTACGTCAGTTGACCATATATTTGACGTTAAAAATGAGGCGGTGGCAGTTTTGTAAATATTAAATCACTATTTGCGTCAGTTGTTTAATGAACTGACGTTAAAAGTGTGATTTTTACTTCAGTTAAATAAATAACTGACGTAAATAATCAACTCATTCCTATCTTTCTTTCGTTGTCATCTCCCTGTTGTCACTCTTAACGCAAATCATCACTCCATATATAGTGCAGTTTATTTCTAATCTTTTTTTTAAAAAAGTTTATTTTTAATCTTAATTAATTAGCTTGAATTAGTAAACAAATTCTTGTGCAAATTAAAATAAATAAACACTTAACATAAAACAAGTTATATGTATAATCAAATCGCATCTCATTGAAGCGATTCATAAGTTACAATTACATGATTAAAAGATAAAAAATTTTCGCAAGATAGCACTAAAATATAAAAACGTTTCTGCTTCAACATCATTTTCTTCTCAGTCCTGTCCTCAGAAACTCTAATGGATGCATCTCCTCCCTTACTTGAAGTCCTTGATGCTCCATGTGAATCCACAGTCAATTTGGAGCCAAAGCAGCTAGTGAAGGGTGCACTCGATCTGTTTCAGCAATATTCTTGGAACAGTCACTTGGTTCCAAAGCTGAGGTTTTGGAACTGTAGCTGCTGATTCTCCAGAAGGATGATAATGTGTGCAGTTCACATAATGCGATTTACACACCCTTATCACCCATGTAATGCGATTTACGCAACCTCAGAAGTTGTTTGACCATTAATACAGAGACCTTTAAGTCTAGGTATAGGAAGAAAGAGTGATGAAGTTAATCTCCATGGCAGAGCCATATTGTGAAGCAGAAAAATTAAAGGAAGGAAGGAGGCTATTTATATGAGTAGGGGATGAAGTTACTAGGCGTGGTAAGTTGCTAAAAAATTAAATTGATCATTAAGAGCATTAGGTTCCAAGGCGCATTGGGAGTTGGCAGTCATATATTATAAACGTGCAGAAAAGAAAACACCCGAAGGAATAGGAAGAAATAGACCTTTAAGTCTAGGTATAAACTTAGTGCTCATAAAGAGGATTATAGGTTACAATGTGCATGGGTAAGTAGCACAGCAGTAATGGGTAATTAAGTAGCAGAGTAGTCAAAGGAATGGATGCTTTTGCAGAAACTTATACACTTTTAACGTCAGTTGTTGAATAAAACTGACGTTAAAAGTGTTTTCAAAATAAAAATATTTCTTTTTAACGTCAGTTGTTTATACAATCGGCGTTAAAAGTGTGATTTTTACTTGATTAAATAAGCGACTTACGTAAATAATCCTATATCCCTATCTGAAATGCCCTGTTTTCACTCTTAAGACAGGTCAATGGTTAAGTAGAATTGTAGTCAAAGGAATGAATGTTTTTGCAGAAACTTATACACTTTTAACGTCAGTTGTTGAATAAAACTGAAGTTAAAAGTGTTTTTAAAATAAAAAATATTTATTTTTAACGTCTGTTGTTTATACAATTGACGTTAAAAGTGTGATTTTTATTTCAGTTAAATAAATAGCTGACGTAAATAATCCTATATCCCTATCTGAAATGCCCTGTTGTCACTCTTAACACAGGTCAATCCACATCTATAGTGCAGTTTATTTCTAAACTTTTTTGTTTAAACAAGTTTATTTTTAATCTTAATTAATTAGCTTGAATTAGTAAACAAATTCTTGTGCAAATTAAGATAAATAAACACTTAACATAAAACTTGTTATATATGTATCTCATTGAAGCGTTCATAAGTTACAATTAATTACAAGATTAAAAGATAAAAAATTTCTGCAACATAACCCTAAAATATAAAAAAGTTTCTGCTTCAACATCATTTTCTTCTCAGTCATGTCCTCAGAAATTCAAATGGATGCATCTCCTCCCTCACTTGAATTCCATGATGCATCGTGATTAATCAAAGTGAAAGGGATCTTTGCATCACCTCCTTCACTGGAATTCCTTGATGCATCATCTTGAATCCACAGTCACTTGCAGCCAAAGCAGAGTGAAAGGGATGACTGGGATGAAATAAAGTGAGGGAATCACATTACGTGATTTACTCAACTTTACCATCCATGTAATGTGATTTACTCAACCTCAGAAGATTTTTGACCATTAAGACAGAGACCTTTAAGTCTAGGTATAGGAAGAAATAACAAAGGTCTCAGAGCCATTTTGTGAAGGAATAGAAATATAGAGGAAAAGAAGAGGCAGTGTACAGATCGATCTGAGAAGAATGGTACTTTATATAGAGAATGATTTTTACACAACACTTTTAACGTCAGTTGTATTCAACAACTGACGTTAAAAGTGTTTTTTTAAAAAAATATTAATATTTAACGTCAGTTTTTTAATACAACTGACGTTAAACAATTACTTTTAACGTTAGTTGTTTAATACAACTGACGTTAAATGTTGTTTTATTTTTGGTTTTTGATTATAACGTTTACACCCGCGCGCCTTCTGCACTTCGCTCTGTACGTACGTCTCTAATATCTTTTCATCACGCTCAACCCTAGATCACTCCTAAAGCTCACTCTCACTCTCACCCAGCACAACCCTAATCGCGAGCTCATCTCCACCGCAACCACCGCGAGGGCTTCTTCGCCACCACCGTGAGGTACACTATTAACCCTAACTCTGTCTTTCCATTCATTCTTTGCAATAACTTGACATCTCTCTTTCCCCTTCCCGCGCACTAACTCTCCTTGTCCCTCTGCTCTCAGTAACCACATCGAACGTTGGCCACCACTCGAGCTCCCCTCCCCACCACCACGCGAGCACCTATTTCTGGTGAGTATTTAGGGCACATTTTTGCATTTTTGGTTTTGAGTGTATGTTGAAAATGTAGTCTCAGTAGTTGAAACATGAAACCCTGAGTTTGAGTTGTTTGGAATGTACGTCTCTATTTTTGGTTTTGAGTGCATGTTGCTCTGCTGGTTGATCTGTCACGGCCGTGATGCTCATCACGGCTAGGCCATGATCAGTTCTGCCTGTGATAGCATGGTTCGGTTCGATTGTACGTTATGTACCGTGATGGACATCACTGTCCAGGCCGTGACCAATGCTTGGCAATCTTCAAAAACTATAGTTTTCAATCTCCCGTATTGTCCTTATATTGGATATATGTTTTGTATATCTACAGGACCTATCTAGTTATGGATCGTAGTTGGATGGTTTGTAAGCATACTAGTGCTGAGTATTTGAAGAGGGTGGGAGAATTTATAGAATTTGCTCAAAGGAATGTTCCTAATAGTAATGGAATGTTCTGTTGTCCTTGTGTCAAGTGTTTGAATACGAGGAAATGTACGGTGAAGGATATACGTACTCATTTGATTTGTGAAGGGATTTGCTTGAGTTATACAAGATGGATATGGCATGGTGATGTGTTGTTGAGTAGTACGGCGAGTGTCTCCCAAAGTGAGGACGTTGACGTAGATATGGAGGATGATCGAGTAGATGACATGATCCGTGATATTGGACAAGAATCTTTTCATCGAGCTCATGTGTATGATAGGTTGTGCGGTGATGCGGATAAGCCTTTATATCCAGGGTGTACTACTCATACACGGTTGTCGGCGGTGCTAAAATTGGTTTGTGTGAAGGCGAGAAATGGTTGGACCGATAAAAGCTTCACGGAATTGCTTGAAGTGTTGAAAGACTTGCTTCCGGAGGACAACACATTGCCTGACCGTAACTATGAGGCCTAGAAGGTATTGTGTCCTATGGGTATGGAGTATAAGAAGATACACGCATGCCCCAATGATTGCATATTGTACACCGGTGTTCATGAAGACAATCACGATTGCCCCAAATGTGGGTTATCACGATACAAAATGAAGGGTGGTGATGATGATGATGATCTTGATGATGTGAGAAAAAAGGGTCCTCCTGCAAAGGTGTTGTGGTATCTTCCAATAATTCCATGGTTCAAGCGATTGTTTGCCAATGCGAAAGATGCGAAGAATATTAGATGGCATAATGATGAGAGGAAACGTGATGGAAAGGTCCGTCATCCTGCTGATTCTATTCAATGGAAGAATATCGATACTATGTTTCTGGATTTCGCCGATGAGCCAAGAAACCTAAGGCTTGGACTTGCTACGGATGGAATGAATCCTTATGGTAACATGAGTAGTATTCATAGTTCATGGCCTGTTCTGTTGGTAATTTACAACATCCCCCCTTGGTTGTGCATAAAGCGCAAACACATGATGTTGTCTATGATGATTTCGGGCCCAAAGCAACCGGGAAATGACTTAGATGTTTATCTAGGTCCCTTGATTGAAGACTTGAAAACGCTGTGGGTGGAAGGTGTTGATGTAGTTGATGGGTATTCTCATGAGACCTTCAAGCTTCGTGCCATGTTATTTTGCACCATCAACGACTTTCCAGCATACGGTAACTTGTCAAATGCAGTGTCAAGGGGCATAAAGCATGCCCTATATGTGAAGAAGGCACATGCTACACTCAGTTGCATCATGGAAAGAAGACGGTTTACCTTGGGCATCGGAGATTTCTTAGACGTGATCACCCATATCGTAAGATGAAAAAAGCTTTTAATGGATGCCAAGAGACAGAAGAAGCGCCGACGACCTTAATTGGAGAGCAGGTTTATCAGAGGGTAAAGGACATCGATGTTATATTCGGCAAGTCCAAAAAGAAAGGTAAAGCTGTTGAGAAAAACATATGGAAGAAGAGGTCGATATTCTTTGATCTTCCATACTGGCGCAAGCTTGATGTCAGACACTGCATTGATGTGATGCATGTGGAGAAAAATGTGTGTGATAGTGTGATCGGGACGCTTCTCAACATTCAGGGCAAGACAAAGGATGATGTCAATGCTCGTCTCGACCTCGTTGCTATGGGTATACGAGAGCAGATAGCTCCAGTTGTTGAGGATGGTAAGCGGACTTATTTGCCGCCAGCATGTCATACTTTGTCAAAAAAAGAGAGACAAAGTTTCTGCGGGTGTCTTCAGGGCATCAATGTTCCACATGGTTACTCTTCAAATATGAAGAGGCTTGTCTCTAGTGATCTTAAATTGGTTGGCTTGAAGTCTCATGATTGTCACATCTTGATGCAACAACTTCTGCCCGTTGCTATTCATGGTATTGCTCCAAAAAATGTGAGACATGCCATTACTCGGTTGTGCTCATTCTTCAATTCTATATGTAGCAAAGTCGTTGACCCCCGTATGTTGGATGACTTGGAAGTTGAGGCTGCTACAATCTTGTGACAATTGGAGATGTATTTTCCTCCTTCCTTTTTCGACATAATGGTTCACTTAATTGTTCATTTGGTGAGGGAGATTAGATTATGTGGGCGGTTTTTTCGAGATGAATGTACCCAGTTGAGCGCTACATGAAGATCTTGAATAGGTACGTGAAGAATCCTCATCGTCCAGGAAGCATCTATTGTTCAAAGGTATGTTGCGGAAGAAGCTAATGAGTTTTGTTCGGACTACCTTCATAACACGGATCCTATAGGGGTTCCTAAGCCTCGGCATGATGAGATTAGATGTCAAGGTAAGGGTACACATGGCTTAAGAATTAATAGGAAGGATCGGGAGGAAGTGCTTCAAGCACATTTGTATGTATTGAACAACATCGAATGTGTTCAGCCTTTCTTATTTGAACATAAAAGAAAAGTCAATCAAGAAAACCCTCGAATGAGCGAAAGGTGGTTGTTGAACAAGCATAACAAGACTTTCTTACCATGGTTCAAGGAAGAAATGCTTAAGGATGGTAGTACTGCTTCTGATGACGTAAGATGGCTAGCACGTGGGCCTAGCTTCAACGTCTTATGTTGGAGCGGATACGACATAAATAACTTTTCCTTTTATACAAAGGAACAAGATAACAAGAGTACCATGCAAAATAGTGGGGTTATGATCGTGGCCGAAGCAATGCACTTCTCTAGTGCAAAGGACACAAAACCCGTTACAGCACCGAGACCTTACTTTGGATATATTGAAGATATTTGGGTGCTCGATTACACTAAGCTTACGGTGCCGGTATTTAAATGTAAGTGAGTTGATAGTAATGGTGGTGTACAAACCGACGAATTCGGGTTCACATTGGTAGACCTCAACAAGTTAGGTCATATAAATGAGCCTTTCATAATGGCTTCCCAAGCAAAACAAGTGTTCTACATCACTGATCCTTCTAACAAAAGGTTGTCCGTGGTTCTCCAAGGAAAAAGCATGTATAATGGTAGTGATGAAAATGAAGATTCAAATCTTGATATTCCCTGAGACTCCTTCTTTTTCAACAAACATGCCTACTATAATCGAGGAGACACAGGTGGACGATGTACATGCCACTCGTGATGCTCATCACGAAGGGATATTGATATAGGTAGTTTAAACTTAGTATACATTTATTTTTATTCATATTTCTGTATTTATTTTGAGTTATAACCTATGTTAATAAATATATATTGTTTCTGAACAGGCATACATATGGATCATTGTTCCATTTTTCCTTTGCAATTCTGTAATGTGTGTGATATTCACGTATTCTTGGGATATTTCCTGAATGCGGGGATAGGCTGAGGGAGTGATATTTTAAAACTGAATTTTAAAAAAAATACTATTAACGTCAGTTGTATCATACAACTGACGTTAATAGTATTTTATAAAATATACAGTACACTATTAACGTCAGTTGTTTATTACAACTGACGTTAAAATTAAGACCTTTAACGTCAGTTCTTTATAACAATTGACGTTAGTTTCAACAAAATTAACGTCCGTTCTGAAATGAACTGACGTTAATTTTTACAAAATTAACGTCAGTTGTTTTAAAGAACTGACGTTAATTTTGACAAAATTAACTTCAATTGTGTTAAAGAACCGACGTTAATAGTTATATATTTAACGTCAGCTCTCAACTGACATTAAAAGTTTAACTTTTAGCGTCAGCTGTATTTAAGTCAGTCAGTATTCTGACGTAAAAACTCAATTTTAACTGACGTAAAAAGCACTTATTGCACTAGTGTACCTCAAGGTAATTGTGCAAAAACATTTTAATAACCTATTAAATATTTATTTTACCCAAAAGTTATTTACAAAAAAGTGTTATTTTTAATTTTAAATATTTTAGATTTTTATTAGTTTTTATACTTTTAAATTTATTGTTTATAAAAATTAAATGAGGTTGAACATAACACATGAGTCCACAGGGCAACCTCAAATCTAAGGGACTGAACATGGCACCGTGTCCATAGAGCATCCCTAAAAATAGAAAAGTTTAATTTTTGATTAATTATTTTAACATAAAAGGGGATACAAAAAAGGAAATTTAGTTTTGACTTGACAAGATGATTTATCTTGCCACGTAGTTCTTTTTTTTAAAAAAAAAATTGATTGGTTGGTTGATTTTAATTTTTGATAAAGATTTGATTTTTTTGGTTTAAAAAAAAGATTTTATTTTGAAAGAAATTCACCTTTGCATAGAGTCCAAGATAGTAGTATTATATGATAAACCCTTACAATTCACGCGACACTTGAGGATGAATAAGTACATACACCAACGTCGTAGATTGTTTACGTAAATAAAATAAATAAATAAATAAATAAATATTTAAGAGATTTTTTGTTTTAACATAAATCTTTTAATTTTTATGTTAATTAATTTTTACTAAAGCATTTTTTTTAAAAAAAGGAAGAATCGACCCAAATCCGGAAAATGCCCATATCATTAAAAAAGAGACCTAGTAGTTAGCCCACAGACTTATATTTCATCTTTGATGGGTCTAACTACATCCCTGGTCCAATCACAAAATTTTGAAAAAAAAAAATCAGGCCTACCAGATAGAGCCCAAAACATTTTAGAAACAAATTACTCGTTTTTGTTTTCTGTTTGGCCCAAATTCTAAAAATGATAAAAAAGAAACAACATAGATAGAAACAAACAAATGGGCCACATGCTACAAACCCAAACCCAACCAAATATCAAAACCTAAAGAGCTATCAACACAAGTCAAGCAAACATAAAAGGTTAAAAGAATAAAAAGGGGAAAATGGAGGGGAGGCAGTAGAGGCTCCCAAGCCTCGTTGTTACCAACAATGGAGCTGTGTTGATGGAGGCGACCGGAACCAGCGGCGGCGCGGCGGCGACGGTGGGGTGGCCGTTCGTGCCAGGCGGCGGCCCTGGTTGCAGTGTGGTGGTTCGTACGGTGGAGCTCGGACCAGACGCAGCAGGCACGCGATCTCCTCCCTCACGTCGGCGACAACGGCTCTGAGCGGCCTCCAGGCGGTGCAAGCGGCACGGTGGCTGCGGCTAAGCAAGCAGTGGCCGGACGGCGGCCCCTGGGTGGCGCGTCTGCTGTGAGAGAGGGAAGAGAGAAGCTTGAAGGGATCAAAAGGAAGAAGGAGATGTGTGGGTTTGAGGTGAGGGATGATGTTGGTTGGGTATGGGTAAGTATGGGTTTATGGTGTTTGTTGGGTTTTGGGTGAAGGAGGAAGATGGAGATGGGTTATGGGTAGAAAAGTGAAGCAGGAAAAAAGAAAGAGAGAAAGAAAGAGAGAGAAAAAAAAGAGAAAGGTTTTTTTTTGTTTCTGATTTTTTGATTTTTCTTTGTTCTGGAGTTGGGTATTTTGTGTTTGATTTGTGATTTGGGAGTGATGGCTGCTAGGGATTGGAAAGGAGAATATTGAGTATTTTTCTGCTGCTGGTTCCCCCTCTTCCTTTGGTCGCTGTTCAATATATAGCACCAGGGGGAAGAAGATGCCAAATTTTTCTGTTGGGCAGCTGATGGGTACAAGTAGTGGGGAGCAAATCAGTCTTTGCTCCACCACCTTGCAGGGGTAGCAATGGGTGAGGATGGCTTGTACCATTGTCCCCCTTTTTCTGAAAAAGGAAGAAGAAGACAAAGAGGGGTACAAGCATGAGAGTTGATGGGTACAAGCATGGGAGCTGATTTTTTTAAAAAAAATTTACTTTTTTTTTTAACAAATCAGAATAGTAAAAGAAACGATTTTGTTGGGTTTGGGATAATGGGCCCAAAAATAAAAACGAAAATGGGCTCCATTTGATGATGTAATGGGCCAAGAATAAAAACATTTTTGCAAAGCCTTTTTTGTTATCAGTCTTGTATTTTTTTTTCAAAACATTGTTCAAAAAAATCGGGGCAAAATTAGGTGTTCACAGCTGCTCCTCTTTACTTGTTTCTTATTGGATAGTAGGTGTAACCGTAGTTAACCTATTATCGTTATAAGAAACGAGTAAAGACATGAACTCCAATTTTGGCCGGAGTTCACTGACAAGTAAACGGATGCATAATCAAAAGCTTACGGGATGGACTGCCCGTAGAAGCTCGAATAGAAAGATAAAAGCGACTGCCATGAGTCATTTGTCCGCTGAATCTTGAACAAGCAGAGCTTACGGGGTACGGTAGCCATCGAAGCTTGACAGAAAGGTTAAAAGCTTGTGGAGTCGGTTATCCGCTGAAGCTTTAAAGGAAAGGTAAAAAGCTTACGGATTCGGTTGTCCGCTGAAGTTTGAAAGCAAAAGGATAAAAAGCTTGTGGAGTGATCAGCCGCTGGCTCATCTAGTTTTATGGCTAGTATGACCGTGGTTTTGTGCTAATTATATATCGTTTTCGCCCAAATTAGACTTGATTGTCTTTAAGCAACATTTTGAGTCGTTTAAGTATTTTTAGGTTAATTTAGTTGATTTGGAGTCAAATAAAGCACTTATGCTATTTCTTGTTTTCAGGTTAATAAAAAGAAGCAGTTCTGGAGTTCTTCGCCCCGCGAGAAGGCATTCGCCCCGCGAACAAGAAGCGTGACTGTTCCAGAAAATGCAATCCTTTCTGTCTCGCCCCGCGAAACATGACTCGCCTCGCGAGTAATCCAACCCTGAAGACCAGAAGCCATCACGGCTCAACCATGTTGAAGGTCACGGGCGTTACAGTTTGGAATTTGAAGAGTCTCGCCTCGCAAATGATAAGCTCGCCTCGCGAGAAAACCAAAAGCTGAAGACTGTTCGCATTATTCCCGCTCGCGAAGGTGTGCTCGCCTCGCGAGCTCGTGGAATTCAGAAACTGTATTTAAGCCTGTTTGAAGGCAGAACTGAGAGTTTTTAGTTTTGGTTTTTGATCTTTTGTTTTCTCTTTAGTTTAGATATGTTTTGTTTTTCCTTTGTAATGGAGAACTAGTCTCCTTGATTAATCTACTGTGATTCGTTTCCATTATCACTTGAGGTTTTGTAATTCCTGTTTTGTTTGCTATTCTCTTTTCAATACTATGCTATATATTTCTGTTTGTTTAATTCAGGAGTGTATAGTGTTGTGTTGATTTATTTCGGTGATGTTATGTTCCAATATTGAATCACGTTTGTTTAATTCGCGTGTGTTCGTTCATGTTCGTTTAGTTCATGAGGGCTTAACCCCGTTTGTTTAATTCGGGAATATGAACATATATCTGTAGTAGTGATTTCGTTTGTTAATTGTTGCTACAACCGAAAGGGGATTAGAATCTGTGTAGGACTTGGAATTTACATGAATCAATGATAGTGGGAAACCGAGAACAGTAAGTTAATCGCCTTTAGCTTATTTGTCATTTTAAACTGCTTTGTTTTACTGCTCTGTTTTTTTGTTTAGTTTTCTTTGTTTAATTTCAATTATCCAAAACCCCCCAAAACTGATTTTGTGTTCATAACAACAACCAAAGAGTCCTTGTGAGACGATACTCGAGTTGTCGCTCCCTATCTACATGTTTTTATAAACCGCTCGCTTTTTGGCGCGTGCGCGACAGCGCGACCATGGAGTCGGTTATCCACTGAAGCTTGACAAGAAAGTTAAAAAGCTTGTGGAGTCGGTTATCCACTGAAGCTTGACAGCAAAAGGATAAAAAGCTTGCGGAGTCGGTTGTCCACTGAAGCTTGATAGAAAAGGTAAAAAGCTTGTGGAGTCGGTTATCCACTGTAGCTTGACAGCAAAAGGATAAAAAGCTTGTGGAGTCGGTTATCCACCGAAGCTTGACAAGAAAGGTAAAAAGCTTGTGGAGTCGGTTATCCACTGAAGCTTGACACCAAAAGGATTAAAAGCTTGCGGAGTCGGTTATCCACTGAAGCTTGAAATGAAAAGTTGAAAGCTTGCGGAGTCGGTTATCCGCTGAAGCTTGAAAAGAAATGTTAAAAGCTTGCAGAGTCGGTTATCCGCTGAAGCTAGACAGAAAAGGTAAGAAGCTTGTGGAGTCGGTTATCCACTGAAGCTTGACAGAAAAGGTAAAAAGCTTGTTGAAGCTTGACGGCAGAAGGATAAAAAACTTGTGGAGTCGGTTATCCACTGAAGCTTGAAAAGAAAAGTTGAAAGCTTGCGGAGTCGGTTATCCGCTGAAGCTTGAAAATAAATGTTAAAAGCTTGCGGAGTCGGTTATCCGCTGAAGCTTGACACCAAAAGGATTAAAAGCTTGCAGAGTCGGTTGTCCACTGAAGCTTGATAGAAAAGGTAAAAAGCTTGTGGAGTCGATTATCCACTGAAGCTTGACAGAACATAAAAGGTAAATAAAAAGCTTGTGGAGTCGGTTATCCACTGAAGCTTGACATAAAATAAAAAGCATGTGGAGTCGGTTATCCGCTGAAGCTTGAAAAGAAATGTAAAAAGCTTGTGGAGTCGGTTATCCACTGAAGCTTGAGAGCAAAAGGTAAAAAGCTTGTGGAGTCGGTTATCCATTGAAGCTTGACAGCAAAAGGTAAAAAGCTTATGTGGTCCTATGCCTATAGGATCCAATAAAGGTATAGCTTATGAGCCCTGTTCCCGTTAAAGCTAAACAAAAACAAACACGAAGCTCATGAGGTCCTATGCCTGCTAAAGCTAATAAAGACGCAGCTTATGATCCCTGTGCCCGTCAGAGCTGAACAAAAACATAACGAAGCTTATGAGGCCTTGTGCCTGCTAAAACTAAAGGTAACAAAAGAAAGATTAGAGACCCTGTGTCCGCTAAAGCTAACAAAAACAAAGCTTCCGGGTCCTATGCCTAGTAAAACGGACGAAAGCTTAGAGACCCTATGTCTGCTAAAGCTAACAAAAGCAAAGCTTAGGGGCCTTGTGCCCGTTAAAGCAAACGAAAGCTTAGAGACCCTATGTCTGCTAAGGCTAACAAAAAACAACGCTTATGGACCCTATGCCCATTAAAATGGACGAAAGCTTAGAGACCCCATGTCTGCTAAAGCTAACAAAAGCAAAGCTTATGGGCTCTAAGCCCGTAAAAGCCAGTAAAATGGGAGCTTATGGGCCCTATGCCTAAATGTGATGCAATGATGTTGATTTTGATGCATGATATAATGGATGATGCAAAAGATTCTTTCAGTGATTGATAATGAACTTCAATCATTTTTCGCAAACCATTCTTTGATTTCTAGCCCCTTGAAGCTTCGATCACAGCCAAATTTAAGGAAGAACTGGAATGTCACTCATTGATCCGGATTGTCATTTTCTTGCCCAACCGATGCTTTGCCCCTTGTCACAAATATGCCTATTTATAATGATTATCCCGATGGATGAGACTGCTTGATTTCTCTTTCTTTTCCAACATTGCCCTTTGTCAGGAGATTGATGTACTTTCCATGACCTTTGCATCCTGAGAGAAACTCTAAATGATATCATTATTGATACTTGCTTCACCTTTCAGTATGTATTAAAGAATGCGAATTGAGTCTATGGTAGAAAGAGGGGAATGTAAATGATAGAGGATGGACGGGGGAGTAACAATATATGGAAGGTGGTAAGGATATGAGCAAAAGAATTGAAAGGTTGTTAGAAGGAAGGAAACAATGACGGGATGGAGTTCACATTTTTTTTTCAGGTGATACTCTTTTAAGATGATAAGTGCTAGCTTTTCATGCGTATAATCTCGAGCACCGCTTTAATCAGCTTTCAAGAACATGGTTTGTTCCAGTCTTCATGTATTGAGAGCATTTCATGACTCGCCTTCAAATTGCCCCAGTTTGCAGTTTGCATTTTTTCAAGAGACACTCGTATGATCTCGAGTACTGCTTTAATCTCCTTCCGAGGACATGATTTGCCTTTAAATTCAAACTGCCCCAGTTTGTTGCTTCGAGGAATCTGTTTGATGCCAACTTTTGCATAGGTTGCTTTTCCGATCTTTCAACCTATCTGGTCGCTCTAATTTTGCCTAGGTCGCCCTTGCAGGTTTTCAACCCAGCAAGCCTCCCCCTTTTTTTGTTTTTATGTTTTTTCATTTTCTCTTTGTCTTTTCCTTTCTTTTCCTTTTTCCGAGAGTGATGCATTGAAAAAGCACATACATTTTGTCTCACAATTAAAGTTAATGAAAATGATAACAATCTTTCATTGATCAGAGTGGAATTTTTAGGCTTATAACGCGGTCAATGGTTGAGAGTCATGAAGGAAAGGATATAAGGCTCAAACAAATGTTTTAAGGTTGAATAAGACCGAGGATCCATGATCTTTTCGATTTCTTAGAACACTTGTTCTCCTCTAATTTTCCTTTTTATTCCCCACCCAATTTTTTTTTCTTCATAATCACCGACTCTTTCATGCTTGCCCCTTGCTTAGGGGTGATCCTTGTCCCGGGTTCTTTGAAAGAATTTCAAGCTCAAACGGAGTAACAAGGGATAGTACAAGTATGTGAAAGATA
Organism: Sophora flavescens; assembly: GCA_030762895.1. Lineage (NCBI taxonomy): Eukaryota > Viridiplantae > Streptophyta > Magnoliopsida > Fabales > Fabaceae > Sophora > Sophora flavescens. Next base: position 34,258,059 of record CM061068.1, read on the forward strand.
TAGAAAGATGGCCATTCTTCATTTCAAATTTTGATTGTTAATTTTCATAAATTTTAAATGAAAGACAAAATGATAGTACTTGCAAAAAGCATAACCGGGCGCTCTTTCTCGATTTCCCTTTTAATTTTTTTTTCTTTTTTTTTTTCAAATCATGGAGTCTAGCTTGAATCCAAAAGATTTCCTTTGATTGCCTCAATCATCTTCGGTTGATCTCATGAGGAAGCTTTCCATAGTTGTCCAACGAACAGCATGGTTAATGAGGTGATCAGGATCATACGATGAGGTTCTAGCACTTATTATTTTATTTATTTTTAAAGAGAATCACCTTCAGATCTGCTTTATTGATAACTTTCAAGAAAAAAAGAAGAAGGATGAAGGTAAAATCAAAAGATGAAGGAAAGGAAGGAAACTCAATGCATTCATTTATTCATACCGAAATGGAAACAAGTAAGCCCATTATTAAAAACTTCCTAAAGCCTTGGGCAGAGCTAAAGGATTATCATTAATGAATTACTCTACACAAGATTCAAAAGTCATGTTCCAAAGTGTCCTCTACGGCATGGACTCCGTAACCTCCTGCATCGACAGTGTCTCGTTGTAAACTTAGCACATTTGCATTGATAAGATCTTGCACTTTATACTTTAAGGTCTTGCAATTTTCATTTGAATGACCTATCACTCCCCCATGATAGTCACACTTGACGTTTGGGTCAAACCATTTTGGGTACGGGGGTTGCACCGCTTTGGTTGGACCGGGACCAACAAAGATTTTTCAATAAGGTCGTGCAATAGCTCCATGTAAGTCATAGGTATAGGGCCAAACTGCATGGGCTTCTTTTCTGGGTTGTAAGGTTGTCTCCTTTGATTTGCATTTAGGTTTTGTTGGGGCGGTATAGTGGGAAAGGTTTGATGTTGGAAAGGTTTTGATGGCCGGTAAGGAGCCATCTGTTGAGGATTTGGAAATTATGAGGTTGCAGCGATATATGGCTGGTTGGCTTGGTGATATGGAGGTGGTTGGTAGTATGAGGCGTATTGGGCTTAGAAGATGGGTATTTGGTTTGGTTTAAATTGGTTCAGTTTCTTTTGTTCAAAGGTTACTGCATGCGTTTCTCCCTCCTTCTTTTTCACAAATGGGGTTTTCTTTGGGCCATTTGCCAATGAAGTCTCAGTGATTTTGCCAGTCCTCATTCCACTTTCGATTCTTTCACCGATAACGGCTATGTCAGAAAAGTTCGATAACACGCTTCCAATCATTCTATCATAGAAAGGCGACTGGAGTGTATCGATGAACATTGCCACAATTTCTTTCTCGGCCAATGGAGGCTCCACCTGAGCAGCCAGTTCCCTCTATCGTTGTGCATACTCCTTGAAAGTCTCTGTGTCTCTCTTTGCCATATTTTGGAGTTGCATCCTATCGGGAGCCATGTCAATGTTGTACTTGTATTACTTCAGGAATGCATCTGCTAGATCTTTGAAGGATCGGATGTGGGCCCGTTCGAGATGCGTGTACCAATTTGAAGCTGCCCCAGTTAAACTGTCTTGGAAGAAGTGAATCAAGATCTTATCATCTTGAGCGTATGATGCCATCTTCCTTACATACATGGTCAAATGGTTTTTTGGACAAGTGGTCCCCCGATATTTGTCAAAATCGGGTACCTTAAATTTCGGTGGGATTACAACATTTGGCACCAAGCAAAGCTCTGAGGCATCCCGAAGACCATAACTGTTTGCCCCTTCAATGGCCCGCAGTCTCTCCTCTAACACTTTCAGTACTTTTCTTTAGATTGGGAATTCCCTCCCGACTTATTCACTGGAGTTTCACAATACATATTCTGGGGAAAGGGGTATGGCATGTAGGAGGATCCGAAGTTTGGCATCATTTGAGTCCCCTGGGGTCCATAATGTAGGGTGTATTGTGGGGGCCTTGGATTGACAGAAGGTGTCACTATCGGGGTGTTACCATTTGTAGGGTTGACAGTTTGTGTTTGTGGCATCTCGACAGCATCGGTGGGGGATTGGGTCTGAGTAATATGTTCAGAGTTTTGAATGCCATCTTGTGGGCTGGGGGTCGTTGGTGGCACAAATCCGGGAGGCAAACCATGTGGGGGATTGCTCGGTTCAAATGAAAAATGAGTTTGGTTGAGAGGCATCATGGCCCCTGGTTGGTTGAAGCCTTGAATAGGAATCTGAGTAAAATTGGGCGGGATGAGAGGTGTGGCTGGCTGTCCTTCGTTCGAGGTCGGAGGGTTCCCCTCTGTATTCTTTTCCTTCTGTATTTCTTGTAGGATCTCCATCATCTTAGTCATCTGGTCCTTGATTTGACTGACTTCATCCCTGATCTCTTGGACTTCTTCTAGTTCATCCGCCATGGCTCTTGCTTTGTGATCGAGTGCGATAAGGGTGTCTTGGACCAATTGTTCAAAAACCACAGTGTTTTATTTTAATAAAAGAAAGAATAGATGAATAAAATCAAAAGAAAGAGCAGAAACCAATTAAACTCCATTTTTTGACAGGAAGACCGTCGCATACACTTATAGCAAGAAGACTTATCCTGGAATCAAATCTAGGGGTATAATTCCCTCTAGCTTGGCTGCAGTTGATGTCAAGTCCAAGGGAGAATTCACTCCTCGATGGACCACATCTGTACTAGCAATGTTATTGTTTGACGATACCCATATTTTACGCAGAAAACACATCGTTTTTAGGGTAAAATATAGTTGATGAAGTATCTAAGGGAGAATTCACTCCTCGACAGATATCATCTAGAGAAAGAGAGAGCATTCCACAAGAAATTGATGAAAACTTCCATTTCATTAGATGAATATTGCAATACAAACATGAGTCTTTGGTCAAATAGAAGAACAATACATTGAGAGTTTTCATATTTCTAAATCCATCTTCGGGGACCGCAAAATACTATGTCAAGAGCTTCATCTTCTTGGAATTGCTTGCATTGCTAGTACCCTTTCTGATGCTAGGTCCTTCCATTCTTTGCTATAAGATTAATGCTAAGGTCTTCCTGTCAAGAAACACAAATAAAGAAAAAATTAGAAATGAAACACACAAAAAATGCCCTACATGCTTCATGTTGCATGCGCCCCCGTAGGGTTGGGAACCATATGTCGGGTATGCTGTCAATGCACTACCTTCATTATGACATGCCGCTTATTAGAAGTGCAATAATATTCGAACATGTCATTCGGGTTGGAGCGACGATGTGTCACCCCCTTTTTTCTTTTTTTAGAAAGCTTCATAAAAAATATGTATGCGCATGGCAATTTATGTTTATGATGCCCAAAAAAAAAAATTGGAGAGAGAGAAAAAGTATGCTCCCTTTGTCCTAAATTGGGTAAAACTTAGGGTTGGGCAAGCCTGAGGTAATGACTCTAAACAGGTTGGCTACTAAGTTTGCTCTATCAGTGAAAATCAGGTAGGGTCTAGACTTCTAAAAAGCCATGGTTCCCAGATTGCCCATATCCCGAAAGATAAGGATCCGATTCATGAATCTAGTCACAAGTAGGGATAAACCCTCTCAATATGACCATCCCATGATATCGGGTACAACCTGAGTGGTGAATCAACAAATATCAGGGAGGTACGAGACCTCTTCAATGGCAATGTCGAGACACCGCCTAATCCTTGAGTTTTGAGCAAGCTCGGGTACAGAGCCAAAAGTGTGTGCAAGTTGTGATAGTGATGTGTGTGATGGGAGCACACAAACCTTCACAAAAACCTACTAAAATGAAACTACCCCAAACCTGCAAAAGGAACAAACAACACAAATACAAAAGCTCTCTACCCTAAGGTTGCAAGAATATACAAAAGCAGTTATGAAAGCATAAAAAAAAATAAAACAAAAAGGGTAAAACAAATATTTTCAAAGCTGTTAAAAAATAAAGAATAAAAAAATTGCACAACCAGCTATGATAGGCCTGACTCTCAAAACTCCACAGTGGAGTCGCCAGCTGTCGCGACCGTCCCGTCCGGGAGGCTCGAAAAGATGGATATAAAGACAGAGGAGTCGCCACTAAAATTTTTATTGGGAAAATCTTAGAAAACCCAATTATTTAAAGGTACACTGGTAAAAAGGAAAGATAGAGAGATGAGTCCGGGAATCGGTTACGAGTAAGGAATGTATTAGCACCCCATGTCGCCCGTTTAAAAAAACGGTACCTCAAGTTAATTGTGCAAAAACATTTTAATAACCTCTTAAATATTTATTTTACCCAAAAATTATTTACAAGAAAGTGTTATTTTTAATTTTAAATATTTTACATTTTTATTAGTTTTTATACTTTTAAATTTATTGTTTATAAAAATTAAATGAGGTTGAACATAGCACATGAGTCCACAGGGCAACCTCAAATCTAAGGGACTGAACATGGCACCGTGTCCATAGAGCATCCCTAAAAATAGAAAAGTTTAATTTTTGATTAATTATTTTAACATAAAAGGGGATACAAAAAAGAAAATTTAGTTTTGACTTGACAAGATGATTTATCTTGCTCCTACGTATTCCCGGGTGCGATGGGAAACTCAATATTCTCCTTTCCAATCCCTACGTGGATTTGAGTTTCTCATCGCACCCGGGATTACGTAGGAGCAAGATAAATCATCTTGTCAAGCCAAAACAAAATTTTCCTTTTTTTGTGTCCTTTTTTATGTTAAAATAATTAATCAAAATAATTAAACTTTTCTTTTTTTTTGGATGCTCCCTGGACACGGTGCCATGTCCAGTCCCTTAGATTTGAGGTTACCCTGTGGACTCATGTGCCATGTTCAACCTCATTTAGTTTTTATAAACAATAAATTTAAAAATATAAAAATTAATAAAAATTTAAAATAAAAAAAATTAAAAATAATTCTTTCTTGTAAATAATTTTTGGGGTAAAATAAATATTTAAAAGGTTATTAAAATGTTTTGCACGATTAACTTGGGGTACCGTTTTTTAAACGGGCGATGTGGGGTGCTAACACCTTCCCTACTCGTAACCGACTCCCGGACTCATCTCCCTTTTTTTTAGACTAGTTTACCTTTAAATAATTGGGTTTTCTAAGATTTTCCCAATAAAAATTTTAGTGGCGACTCCTCTGTCTTTTTATCTTCCCTTTTTCGCGGCGCCCGGATGGGACGGTCGCGACATATATATATATATATATATATATATATATATATATACATACATACATAAATATAATATACTTGCATGTGTTGTTTTGTGTGTGAAGTGTTATAAAATGTGAATCTGTGTCTAATCCACCATAGTGGAAATGGCTCCAAGACTGGATTTTTCCAATTGGTGGACAAAGGATACACAGAAAGGAACACCAGTATCACGCGTCACGGCCGTGATGCCTGTCACGGCTATGCCGTGATGGATTCTGCCTTGGAGTTTGCTTCACTGGTTGGTCTGTCACGGCCGTGACCACCATCACGGCTAGGCCGTGATCAGTTCTGCCTATGAGGGTCTGGTTCAGTTGGCATGTCACGGCCGTGATGGACATCACGGGCTGGCCGTGACCAATTCTGACTTTTCCATTCTTTCTTTTAAGCTCTACTCGATCAAGGCCGTGATGGCCATCACGGCTAACCCGTGATGGGCTCTGTTTGGCTCATTTTCTTCACTTTTCAAGCCCCATCTTCATGCAAGCTACATAATTAGTAAAGCCTTAGTTTCCCGTTTGAGATGCAATACTAATGAGCGCACGTGTACGTGCTTAATGTACCGCTCATTGTGTTGGATCTTGAATTGTCCAAAGTTGGACAACAACAACAACAACTACCAAGCCTTATCCCACTAGGTGGGGTCGGCTACATGGATCATACGGCGCCATAATGTTCTATCATGAATCATGTTAACAGTTAAATCATTGGTCTCCAAATCTTTCTTAATAGTTTCTCCTATAGTTTTTCTTGGCCTACCTCTACCTCTAGCTATTGGATTGCCCTCCACTTGATCCACTCTCCTTACTACAGAATCTAAAGGTCTCCTCCATACATGCCCAAACCACCTAAGTCGAGATTCAACTATCTTTTCTACAATAGGTGCTACCCCAACTCTCTCTCTAATGCTATCATTCCTAATCCTATCACGTCTAGTTTTTCCGCTCATCCAGCGCAACATTCTCATCTCTGCTACATTGATTTTACTCTCGTGTTAATTTTTTACCGCCCAACACTCCGTCCCATACAACATCGCCGGTCTAATAGTTGTACGGTAAAATTTTCCCTTTAGCTTAAGAGGTACCTTTTTATCACACAAAAAACCCGAAGCCTTCCTCCATTTCGACCACCCTGATTGAATCCGTTGGTTTACATCTCCCTCAATTTCTCCGTCATTTTGTATAATAGACCCAAGATATTTAAACCGTGTGACTTGTGGTATGTTGTGGTCTCCAACTTTCACCTCTAAGCTAGAGGTGTTTCGCCTTTTGCTAAACTTACATTCCATATACTCCGTCTTGCTTCTACTCAAGCGGACGCCATGTGCTTCTAAAGCTTGTCTCCAAGTCTCCAACCTTCCATTTATATCATCTCTCGACTCTCCAACTAGGACTATATCGTCTGCGAAAAGCATGCATCACGGTGCTGGCTCTTGAATGTGCTTCATAAGTACATCCAAGACCAAGGTAAAAAGATAGGGGCTTAAAGCTGACCCCTGGTGCAGACCTATGGTTATTGGGAAATCTTCTGTGGCTCCACCCTGCGTTCTCACACTAGTCGTGGCCCCCTCATACATATCCTTGATAGCTCGAATATAGGCAATTCGAACACCTTTCTTTTCTATGGCTTTCCACAAAACCTCTCTTGGCACCCTATCATACGCTTCCTCCAAATCAATGAAGGCCATGTGTAAATCTTTTTGATCCCTTCGATATTGTTCCATCACTCATCGTAGCAAGTAAATTGCTTCCATGGTCGACCTCCCGGGCATAAAACGAAATTGGTTGTCGGTGATTTTGGTTTCTTTTCTTAGTCTCCGTTCAAGCACCCTTTCCCATAGCTTCATAGTATGAATCATAAGCTTAATCCCCCTATAATTTGCGCAATTTTGTATATCTCCCTTGTTCTTGTAAATCGGAACTAAAGTGCTTCTCCTCCATTCGTCCGACATTTTCTTTGACCTCATAATCTCGTTAAAAAAACTTCGTGAGCCAACTAATGCCTCTATTTCCTAGACTCTTCCATACCTCCACAGGTATGTTGTCTGGTCCAACTGCCTTGCCATTATCCATCCTTCTCAAAGCTTCTTTTACCTCATGCTCTTGGATTCTACGATAAAAAGTGTAATTTTGGTCCTCCTCTCTGATGTCAAGCACCTGTGAGCATGATAAAACTTCAAATCCTTCATTAAATAACTTGTGGAAATAATTCTTCCATCTATCTTTAATATCTTGTTCCTTAACCAAAACTTTACCTTCTTCATCCTTAATACACTTCACTTGGTCCAAGTCTCTTGTCTTTCTTTCCCTATTTTTAGCAAGCCTATAAATAGATTTCTCACCATCTTTGGTGCCTAAAGATTGGCACAACCCGTCAAAAGCTTTAGTTCTAGCTTCGCTCATTGCTTTCTTGGTCTCTTTTTTGGCCACCTTATAATTTTCCCAATTTTCAGCATTTCTACATAAAGACCAAGCTTTAAAACATTCCCTTTTAACCCGAACCTTAGCTTGCACACTTTCATCCCACCACCAGGATTCTTTACCATTAGGTCCGAATCCTCTTGATTAACCAATTGTCTCTATAGCTACCTTCCTAATCCCCTTGGCCATCTTGTCCCACATATCATTTGCACTTCCGTTTGCCTCCCAAAACCCCCCCTCCAAAACCTTGTGTTGGAAGATCCTTTGTTTTTCACCCTTCAGTTGCCACCACTTGATCCTTGAAACCTTTTCGTGGCCTCTTCTCTTCACACTCCTTTTAACTCTTACATCCATGACCAAGACTCTATGTTGGGTAGTCAAGCTCTCTCCAGGTATGACTTTACAGTCCAAGCAAATCTTTCTATCCGATCTCCTAATAAGAAAGCAATCTATTTGAGAGCTTGTCACCCCACTTTTGTACGTGATAAGATGCTCCTCACGTTTCCTAAAACACGTATTGGCTATAGTAAGATCGAAGGCAGATGAAAAGTCCAAAATAGACTTGCCCTCACCATTTACCTCCCCTAGGCCATATCCCTCATGAAAACCGTCGTAACCTCTAGGTGCCCTCCCTACATGCCCATTTAGATCACCTCCTAAGAAAATCTTTTCACCTAGCGGTATTTCCTGAATTAGGCCTTCTAAATCCTCCCAAAATTTTACCTTGAAGTGTTCTTCTAACCCTACCTGAGGTGCGTAAGCATTAATCACATTAAAGGTGTCTTGTTCCACTACAAATTTTATGGCAATGATCATATCTCCAACCCTTTTTACATCCACAATATCATTCTTCCAATATTTATCCACAATTATGCCCACCCCATTTCTCGATTTTACTTTGCCAGTGTACCAAAGCTTAAAACCCGAAGAGTCTAATTCCTTTGCCTTTTCTCCCACCCACTTAGTTTCTTGTATGCACATGAAATTGATCCTCCTCCTAATCATAGTGTCAAATATTTCAATTGATTTACCTGTAAGTGTGCCTATATTCCAAGTTCCAAAGTGAATCCTACTCTCGTGAGCTAGCTTCTTTACCCACACTCATTCACAAAAATGTGGGAACCCTTGCTTATTTTTCACTACATCCAGGCGGCGATGCAGCGACCCTTGCTCTTTTGACACTGTACTCGAGCTATACAGCGCGTTGCTTCTGGGCAACGACCTAGCATTAGCATTATTACGTCGTTGATCCATGTCATAGAGATTCGACTAAGTTTTACGTTGGCTGTCGATGGCCTAACACAACCCTTTCCTTTTATCCGGGCTTGGGACCGGCTATGTTTAGCTTTGTCACAAAGCACAACATAGGAAGGATTAATTGTCCAAAGTTGGACAATTTGGGAAAAAACTTTTTCTTAATTCGATCAGTTAAAATAGTTATTCATTGATTCTAATGTTATATACTTGATGAAAGTTCGGATTGATACATTTTCTTTCGTTCTCCGGGTGCATACTTTATCGTGGTGGATGTCATCGCGTTCAAGTAGTGTACATCGGAGACCGAAGGGAAATGCTGCCGAAATTTTGTCGAGTATGAGCATGAGAGTTAAGGACTAACTGTTAACCGAATGTTGAAAAAGTTTCTTCTCGAATGGGATAGGGCCATACCCTGTCATAAGAAGTGGTTGATGAATATGTTGGACTAAGTACGAAGTTATTGGTTTAGTCATGGATCGCGGTTGGATGAATGCTAGACGGACAAGTGATGAGTATGAGAATGGAGTGGAAGATTTTCTACAGTTTGCAAAAACAAATGCTCCTGATAGTGGTAACGGAAGGTTTTATTGTCCTTGTGTTAACTGTTTGAATGAGAGACGACTAGAAGCTGAGGAGATACGTGATCATCTTATTTGTGAGGGGATTTGCAAGAGTTATACAACATGGATATGTCATGGTGAATCGTTAGACAGGCCGAGGGTGTCGAATAGAGAGGAAGTTGATGACGTGGAAATGGACGATGGACTAGAGGACATGATCCGTGATGTTGGGCAAGAGTCTTTTCGGCGCGCACATGTGTATGATACTTTGTGCAGTGATGTGAAAGTGGCTTTGTATCCGGGGTGCACTAATTTCACACGGTTGTCAGTGGTGTTAAGATTGTTCAATGTGAAGGCGAGAAATAGGTGGAGCGATAAAAGCTTTACCGAATTGCTTGAGTTGTTGAAAGACATGCTTCCAGAAGGTAACACATTGCCATCTCGAAACTATGAGGCGAAGAAGATATTGTGTCCGATGGGTATGGAGTATAAGAAAATACACGCTTGCCCCAATGATTGCATATTGTACAGGAAAGAGTTTGAAGAGATGCACGATTGCCCCAAGTGTGGGGTATCACGCTACAAAGTGAAGGATGGTGATTCTAGTTATGATGTGGTCACCAAAGGTCCTCCTGCAAAGGTGTTATGGTATCTTCCCGTGATTCCACGGTTCAAACGATTGTTTGCTAATGTAATTGACGCAAAGAACATTAGATGGCATGCAGATGAGAGGAAGTGTGACGGACAGCTTCAGCATTCGGTCGATTCTTTGCAATGGAAGAGAATTGATAGTATATGTTTATTTGGCTAATTAGGCATGGTCCTCAACAAAGAGCCCATTTTCTCTTGTTTAAGCAAATAAGTCCGCATAGCATGTACCCAAGAATGTGTCAAATCTCACTAATTTGGCGATAAAAACAACTGATGCTTTTCGAAAGGCCACATCATCATGAAACATTACTTCATGCGGAAGCCAAAAGCTAGTGCAGCAATTGTAATAAACTTTTAGTTAAGTTGAATTGTTCTATTTGCCTATATATAAAACGATTCCACTCAAATTTTCCATTACCCGTTAACGCCTTAAGGTGGGGCCGGTCTAAGGGTAATGCCACTAAAGCTCTTGCTTTAGGCCTCTCCCAACGAGCGACCCATGGTTGAGAGGGATTATAACCAAAATTTAAATAATTTAAATAATTGTAATAATCTCAGGCCTCATCTAGAGAGGCCCACACATATCTCTTTAGAGTTGGCTTTAGGCCTTTACATACATTGGGTCGGCCCTGCCTTAAGGGACCCTCCTACAAAAGACGAGAAAATAAAAAGTAAATGAGAAATAAAGATAAATATATATAATATTATATAAATAAGAATTATGTTAAAAATTTAATTTTCAAATTACGAATACTCTTTAAAAAAGTCAAACGAGAAGGAAAATTTAAAGTGTATATCTGAATATCCTTTGTAACACCCTGCTTTTTGTTTAAGTGCTTTTATAAAGCTTGTTTGGTTGTTTAAGTTAGTTTTGTTAAGTTAAAATAGTTGGCTAAGGGCTTAGTGAGATTTTTGGCTTAAAAGTCAATTTCTGGTGTATGAGCATGCTCGTGCTCATTAGCTAGCACGTTCGTGCTTAAAGTTTGTAGCGTGTTGCAGGTTTTAAGTTGAGCACGTTCGTGCTCAATTTGCGGATCGCGTCTCGTTGACGCTAAGTCCATCACGACCGTGCTCAAGGGGGTGCACGGTCGTACTTCGTGTGCAGCCTTTATAAGTTGGCACAGAAATCGAGGGTTTACGTGAAACCCTATTTTTAATAGCAGCAGCCACCATATTGCGGCTACCTGTGCCTTTTTCCCTATTTCCTCTTTATCTACTGCTACAGTGGAGTTTTAGAGGTCTTTTGGGAAGCTTGGTTGATCTGTGTCAGTGTTAGAGGCTTAGCATCGGACTGAGCCGCTCGTGGGGGGACGTGATCTTTCGTTGTTTAAGGAGCTAACGGTTGAAACCCTCAATCCATGTATGGGGAGAAGGGTAGTGTATTTATTAGCACGGGTGCAAAATATGCTTTTTACATCGGAGTTTCCACATCGGTTTCCTTAAAACCGATGTGTAAAACGAGGCGGTGACATTTTTGAAATTAAAATCAAAGGATTCCACATCGGTTAAGAAATTAACCGATGTGTAAATATTTTCCATATCGGTTATTTTTAACCGATGTTTAAAAGTAAAACAAAAAAAATTTAAATTTAGAATTTTTATCTTTTAACATCGGTTTTTACATAACAGATGTGTAAAGTATTGATTAACCACATCGGTTAATAGATAACCGATGTATAAAATTATAAAAAAAAAATAGAATTTAAAATTTTATCTTTCCACATCGGTTTCAGAAGAACCGATGTGAAATATAAATTAACCACATCGGTTTTATCATAACCGATTGTCGTAATCGTCCCGTCCGGGAGGCGCGAAAAGATGGATATAAAGACAGAGGAGTCGCCACTAAAATTTTTATTGGGAAAATCTTAGAAAACCCAATTATTTAAAGGTATACTAGTCAAAAGGAAAGATAGAGAAATGAGTCCGGGAATCGGTAACGAGTAGGGAAGGTATTAGCACCCCACGTCGCCCGTTTAAAAAAACGGTACCTCAAGTTAATTGTGCAAAAACATTTTAATAATCTCTTAAATATTTATTTTACCCAAAAATTATTTACAAAAAAGTGTTATTTTTAATTTTAAATATTTTAGATTTTTAGTAGTTTTTATACTTTTAAATTTATTGTTTATAAAAATTAAATGAGGTTGAACATAACACATGAGTCCACAGGGCAACCTCAAATCTAAGGGACTTAACATGACACCGTGTCCATAGAGCATCCATAAAAATAGAAAAGTTTAATTTTTGATTAATTATTTTAACATAAAAGGGGATACAAAAAAGGAAATTTAGTTTTGACATGACAAGATGATTTATCTTGCCACGTAGTTCTTTTTTTTAAAAAAAAAATTGATTGGTTGGTTGATTTTAATTTTTGATAAAGATTTGTTTTTTTTTTTGGTTTAAAAAAAAGATTTTATTTTGAAAGAAATTCACCTTTGCACAAAGTCCAAGATAGTAGTACTATATGATAAACCCTTACAATTCACACGACACTTGAGGATGAATAAGTACATACACCAACGTCGTAGATTGTTGCGTGAATAAAATAAATAAATAAATAAATATTTAAGAGATTTTTTGTTTTAACATAAATCTTTTAATTTTTATGTTAATTAATTTTTACTAAAGCATTTTTTTTAAAAAAAAAAGGAAGAATCTGACCCAAATCTGGAAAATGCCCATATCATTAAAAAGAGAGACCTAGTAGTTAGCCCACAGCTTATATTTCATGCTGATGGGTCTAACTACATCCCTGGTCCAATCACAAAATTTTGAAGAAAAAATCAAGCCTACCAGATAGAGCCCAAAACATTTTAGAAACAAATTACTCTTTTTTGTTTTCTGTTTGGCCCAAATTTTAAAAATGATAAAAAAAAAAACAACATAGATAGAAACAAACAAATGGGCCACATGCTACAAACCCAAACCCAACCAAATATCAAAACCTAAAGAGCTATCAACACAAGTCAAGCAAACATAAAAGGTTAAAAGAATAAAAAGGGGAAAATGGAGGGGAGGCAGCAGAGGCTCCCAAGCCTCCTTGTTACCAACAATGGAGCTGTGTTGATGGAGGCGACCGGAACCAGCGGCGGCGCGGACGGCAGGGGTGGACGGCCGTTCATGCGGCGGCTTCTGGTTGCAGCGTGGTGGTTCATACGGTGGAGCTCGGACCAGACGCAGCAGGGACGCGATCTCCTCCCTCACGTCGGCGACAACGGCTCCGAGCGGCCTCCAGGCGGTGCAAGCAGCACGGTGGCCGCGACTAAGCAAGCAGTGGCTGGACGGCGGCCCCTGGGCGGCTCGTCTGCTGTGAGAGAGGGAAGAGAGAAGCTTGAAGGGATCAAAAGGAAGAAGATGTGTGGGTTTGAGGTGAGGGATGATGTTGGCTGGGTATGGGTAAGTATGGGTTTATGGTGTTTGTTGGGTTTTGGGTGAAGGAGGAAGATGGAGATGGGTTCTGGGTAGAAAAGTGAAGTAGGAAAAAAGAAAGAGAGAAAGAAAGAGAGAAAAAAAAAGAGAAAGGTTTTTTTTTTTGTTTCTGATTTTCTGATTTTTCTTTGTTCTGGAGTTGGGTATTTTGTGTTTGATTTGTGATTTGGGAGTGATGACTGCTAGGGATTGGAAAGGAGAATATTGAGTATTTTTCTGCTGCTGGTTCCCCCTCTTCCTTTGGTCACTGTTCAATATATAGCACCAGGGGGAAGAAGATGCCAAATTTTTCTGTTGGGCAGCTGATGGGTACAAGTAGTGGGGAGCAAATCAGTCTTTGCTCCATCACCTTGCACGGGCAGCAATGGGTGAGGATGGCTTGTACCATTGTCCCCTTTTTCTGAAAAAGGAAGAAGAAGACAAAGAGGGGTACAAGCATGGGAGCTGATGGGTACAAGCATGGGAGCTGTTTTTTTTTTATTTTTACTTTTTTTTAACAAATCAGAATAGTAAAAGAAACAATTTTGTTGGGTTTGGGATAATGGACCCAAAAATAAAAACAAAAATGGGATCCATTTGATGATGTAAAGGGCCAAGAATAAAAACATTTTTGCAAAGCATTTTTTGTTATCAGCCTTGTCTTTTTTTTTCAAAACATTGATAAAAAAATCCGGGCAAAATTAGGTGTTCACAGCTGCCCCTCATTACTTGTTTCTTATTGGATAGTAGGTGTAACCGTAGCTAACCTATTATCGTTATAAGAAACGAGTAAAGACATGAACTCCAATTTTGGCCGGAGTTCACTGACAAGTAAACGGATGCATAATCAAAAGCTTACGAGATGGATTGCCCATAGAAGCTCGAACAGAAAGATAAATAGCTTGCGTAGTCATTAGTCCACTGAAGCTTGAACAAGCAGAGCTTACGGGGTACGGTACCCATCGAAGCTTGACAGAAAGGTTAAAAGCTTGCGGAGTCGGTTATCCGCTGAAGCTTTAAAGGAAAGGTAAAAAGCTTACGGAGTCGGTTGTCCGCTGAAGCTTGAAAGCAAAAGGATAAAAAGCTTGTGGAGTCGGTTATCCACTGAAGCTTGACAAGAAAGGTAAAAAGCTTGTGGAGTCGGTTATCCACTGAAGCTTGACAGCAAAAGCATTAAAAGCTTGCGGAGTCGGTTGTCCACTGAAGCTTGACAGAAAAGGTAAAAAGCTTGTGGAGTCGGTTATCCACTGAAGCTTGACAGCAAAAGGATAAAAAGCTTGTGGAGTCGGTTATCCACCGAAGCTTGACAAGAAAGGTAAAAAGCTTGTGGAGTCGGTTATCCACTGAAGCTTGACACCAAAAGGATTAAAAGCTTGCGGAGTCGGTTATCCACTGAAGCTTGAAAAGAAAAGTTGAAAGCTTGCGGAGTCGGTTATCCGCTGAAGCTTGAAAAGAAATGTTAAAAGCTTGCGGAGTCGGTTATCCGCTGAAGCTTGACACCAAAAGGATTAAAAGCTTGCAGAGTCGGTTGTCCACTGAAGCTTGATAGAAAAGGTAAAAAGCTTGTGGAGTCGATTATCCACTGAAGCTTGACAGAACATAAAAGGTAAAGAAAAAGCTTGTGGAGTCAGTTATCCACTGAAGCTTGACATAAAATAAAAAGCATGTGGAGTCGGTTATCCACTGAAGCTTGAAAAGAAATGTAAAAAGCTTGTGGAGTCGGTTATCCACTGAAGCTTGAGAGCAAAAGGTAAAAAGCTTGTGGAGTCGGTTATCCATTGAAGCTTGACAGCAAAACGTAAAAAGCTTATGTGGTCCTATGCCTATAGGATCCAATAAAGGTATAGCTTATGAGCCCTGTGCCCGTTAAAGCTAAACAAAAACAAACACGAAGCTCATGAGGTCCTATGCCTGCTAAAGCTAATAAAGACGCAGCTTATGATCCCTGTGCCCGTCAGAGCTGAAAAAAAACATAACGAAGCTTATGAGGCCTTGTGCCTGCTAAAACTAAAGGTAACAAAAGAAAGATTAGAGACCCTGTGTCCGCTAAAGCTAACAAAAACAAAGCTTCCGGGCCCTATGCCTAGTAAAACGGACGAAAGCTTAGAGACCCTATGTCTGCTAAAGCTAACAAAAGCAAAGCTTAGGGGCCTTGTGCCCGTTAAAGCAAACGAAAGCTTAGAGACCCTATGTCTGCTAAGGCTAACAAAAAACAACGCTTATGGACCCTATGCCCATTAAAATGGACGAAAGCTTAGAGACCCCATGTCTGCTAAAGCTAACAAAAGCAAAGCTTATGGGCTCTAAGCCCGTAAAAGCCAGTAAAATGGGAGCTTATGGGCCCTATGCCTAAATGTGATGCAATGATGTTGATTTTGATGCATGATATAATGCATGATGCAAAAGATTCTTTCAGTGATTGATAATGAACTTCAATCATTTTTCGCAAACCATTCTTTGATTTCTAGCCCCTTGAAGCTTCGATCACAGCCAAATTTAAGGAAGAACTGGAATGTCACTCATTGATCCGGATTGTCATTTTCTTGCCCAACCGATGCTTTGCCCCTTGTCACAAATATGCCTATTTATAATGATTATCCCGATGGATGAGACTGCTTGATTTCTCTTTCTTTTCCAACATTGCCCTTTGTCAGGAGATTGATGTACTTTCCATGACCTTTGCATCCTGAGAGAAACTCTAAATGATATCATTATTGTTACTTGCTTCACCTTTCAGTATGTATTAAAGAATGCAAATTGAGTCTATGGTAGAAAGAGGGGAATGTAAATGATAGAGGATGGACAGGGAGTAACAATATATGGAAGGTGGTAAGGATATGAGCAAAAGAATTGAAAGGTTGTTAGAAGGAAGGAAACAATGACGGGATGGAGTTCACATTTTTTTTCAGGTGATACTCTTTTAAGATGATAAGTGCTAGCTTTTCATGCGTATAATCTCGAGCACCGCTTTAATCAGCTTTCAAGAACATGGTTTGTTCCAGTCTTCATGTATTGAGAGCATTTCATGACTCGCCTTCAAATTGCCCCAGTTTGCAGTTTGCATTTCTTCAAGAGACACTCGTATGATCTCGAGTACTGCTTTAATCTCCTTCCGAGGACATGATTTGCCTTTAAATTCAAACTGCCCCAGTTTGTTGCTTCGAGGAATCTGTTTGACGCCAACTTTTGCATAGGTTGCTTTTCTGATCTTTCAACCTATCGGGTCGCTCTAATTTTGCCTAGGTCGCCCTTGCAGGTTTTCAACCCAGCGAGCCTCCCCCTTTTTTTGTTTTTATGTTTTTTCATTTTCTCTTTGTCTTTTCCTTTCTTTTCCTTTTTCCGAGAGTGATGCATTGAAAAAGCACATACATTTTGTCTCACAATTAAAGTTAATGAAAATGATAACAATCTTTCATTGATCAGAGTGGAATTTTTAGGCTTATAACGCGGTCAATGGTTGAGAGTCATGAAGGAAAGGATATAAGGCTCAAACAAATGTTTTAAGGTTGAAATGGACCGAGGATCCATGATCTTTTCGATTTCTTAGAACACTTGTTCTCCTCTAACTTTCCTTTTTATTCCCCCCCCCCCCCCCCTAAATTTTTTTTCTTCATAATCACCGACTCTTTCATGCTTGCCCCTTGCTTAGGGGTGATCCTTGTCCCGGGTTCTTTGAAAGAATTTCAAGCTCAAACGGAGTAACAAGGGATAGTACAAGTATGTGAAAGATATAGAAAGATGGCCATTCTTCATTTCAAATTTTGATTGTTAATTTTCATAAATTTTAAATGAAAGACAAAATGATAGTACTTGCAAAAAGCATAACCGGGCTCTCTTTCTCGATTTCCCTTTTAATTTTTTTTCTTTTTTTTTTTCAAATCATGGAGTCTAGCTTGAATCCAAAAGATTTCCTTTGATTGCCTCAATCATCTTCGGTTGATCTCATGAGGAAGCTTTCCATAGTTGTCCGAACCAGCATGGTTAATGAGGTGATCAGGATCATACGATGAGGTTCTAGCACTTATTATTTTATTTATTTTTAAAGAGAATCACTTACAGATCTTCTTTATTGATAACTTTCAAGAAAAAAAGAAGAAGGATGAAGGTAAAATCAAAAGATGAAGGAAAGGAAGGAAACTCAATGCATTCATTTATTCATACCGAAATGGAAACAAGTAAGCCCATTATTAAAAACTTCCTAAAGCCTTGGGCAGAGCTAAAGGATTATCATTAATGAATTACTCTACACAAGATTCAAAAGTCATGTTCCAAAGTGTCCTCTACGGCATGGACTCCAGAACCTCCTGCATCGAGAGTGTCTCGTTGGAAACTTAGCACATTTGCATTGATCAGATCTTGCACTTTATACTTTAAGGTCTTGCAATTTTCATTTGAATGACCTATCACTCCCCCATGATAGTCACACTTGACGTTTGGGTCAAACCATTTTGGGTACGGGGGTTGCACCGCCTTGGTCGGGACCGGGACCAACAAAGATTTTTCAATAAGGTCGTGCAATAGCTCCATGTAAGTCATAGGTATAGGGTCAAACTGCATGGGCTTCTTTTCTGGGTTGTAAGGTTGTCTCCTTTGATTTGCATTTAGGTTTTGTTGGGGCGGTATAGTGGGAAAGGTTTGATGTTGGAAAGGTTTTGATGGCCGGTAAGGAGCCATCTGTTGAGGATTTGGAAATTATGAGGTTGCAGCGATGTATGGCTGGTTGGCTTGGTGATATGGAGGTGGTTGGTAGTATGAGGCGTATTGGGCTTGGAAGATGGGTATTTGGTTTGGTTTAAATTGGTTCAGTTTCTTTTGTTCAAAGGTTACTGCATGTGTTTCTCCCTCCTTCTTTTTCACAAATGGGGTTTTCTTTGGGCCATTTGCCAATGAAGTCTCAGTGATTTTGCCAGTCCTCATTCCACTTTCGATTCTTTCACCGATAACGGCCATGTCAGAAAAGTTCGATAACACGCTTCCAATCATTCTATCATAGAAAGGCGACTGGAGTGTATCGATGAACATTGCCACAATTTCTTTCTCGGCCAATGGAGGCTCCACCTGAGTAGCCAGTTCCCTCCATCGTTGTGCATACTCCTTGAAAGTCTCTGTGTCTCTCTTTGCCATATTTTGGAGTTGCATCCTATCGGGAGCCATGTCAATGTTGTACTTGTATTGCTTCAGGAATGCATCTGCTAGATCTTTGAAGGATCGGATGTGGGCCCGTTCGAGATGCGTGTACCAATTTGAAGCTGCCCCAGTTAAACTGTCTTGGAAGAAGTGAATCAAGATCTTATCATCTTGAGCGTATGATGCCATCTTCCTTACATACATGGTCAAATGGTTTTTTGGACAAGTGGTCCCCCGATATTTGTCAAAATCGGGTACCTTAAATTTCAGTGGGATTACAACATTTGGCACCAAGCAAAGCTCTGAGGCATCCCGAAGACCATAATTGTTTGCACCTTCAATGGCCCGCAGTCTCTACTCTAACACTTTCAGTACTTTTCTTTAGATTGGGAATTCCCTCCCGACTTATTCACTGGAGTTTCACAATACATATTCTGGGGAAAGGGGTATGGCATGTAGGAGGATCCGAAGTTTGGCATCATTTGAGTCCCCTGGGGTCCATAATGTAGGGTGTATTGTGGGGGCCTTGGATTGACAGAAGGTGTCACTATCGGGGTGTTACCATTTGTAGGGTTGACAGTTTGTGTTTGTGGCATCTCGACAACATCAGTGGGGGATTGGGTCTGAGTAATATGTTTAGAGTTTTGAATGCCATCTTGTGGGCTGGGGGCCGTTGGTGGCACAAATCCGGGAGGCAAACCATGTGGGGGATTGCTCGGGTCAAATGAAAAATGAGTTTGGTTGAGAGGCATCATGGCCCCTGGTTGGTTGAAGCCTTGAATAGGAATCTGAGTAAAATCGGGCGGGATGAGAGGTGTGGCTGGCTGTCCTTCGTTCGAGGTCGGAGGGTTCCCCTCTGTGTTCTTTTCCTTCTGTATTTCTTGTAGGATCTCCATCATCTTAGTCATCTGGTCCTTGATTTGACTGACTTCATCCCTGATCTCTTGGACTTCTTCTAGTTCATCCGCCATGGCTCTTGCCTGTGATCGAGTGCGATAAGGGTGTCTTGGAGCAATTGTTCAAAAGCCACACTGTTTTATTTTAATAAAAGAAAGCATAGATGAATAAAATCAAAAGAAAGAGCAGAAACCAATTAAACTCCATTTTTTGACAGGAAGACCGTCGCATACACTTATAGCAAGAAGACTTATCCTGGAATCAAATCTAGGGGTACAATTCCCTCTAGCTTGGCTGCAGTTGATGTCAAGTCCAAGGGAGAATTCACTCCTCGATGGACCACATCTGTACTAGCAATGTTATTGTTTGACGATACCCATATTTTACGCAGAAAACACATCGTTTTTAGGGTAAAATATAGTTGATGAAGTATCTAGGGGAGAATTCACTACTCTACAGATATCATCTAGAGAAAGAGAGAGCATTCCACAAGAAATTGATGAAAACTTCCATTTCATTAGATGAATATTGCAATACAAACATGAGTCTTTGGTCAAATAGAAGAACAATACATTGAGAGTTTTCATATTTCTAAATCCATTTTCGAGGACCGCAAAATACTATGTCAAGAGCTTCATCTTCTTGGAATTGCTTGCATTGCTAGTACTCTTTCTGATGCTAGGTCCTTACATTCTTTGCTATAAGATTAATGATAAGGTCTTCCTGTCAAGAAACACAAATAAAGAAAAAATTAGAAACGAAACACACAAAAAATGCCCTACATGCTTCATGTTGCATGCGCCCCAGTAGGGTTGGGAACCATATGTCGGGTATGTTGTCAATGCACTACCTTCACTATGACACTCCACTTATTGGAAGTGCAATAATATTTGAACATGTCATTCGGGCTTGGAGCGACGATGTGTTGCCCCCTTTTTTCTTTTTTTAGAAAGCTTCATAATAAATATGTATGTGCATGGCAATTTATGTTTATGATGCCTAAAAAAAATTGGAGAGAGAGAAAAAATATGCTCCCTTTGTCCTAAATTAGGTAAAACTTAGGGTTGGACAAGCCTGAGGTAATGACTCTAAACAGGTTGGCTACTAAGTTTGCTCTATCAGTGAAAATCAGGTAGGGTCTAGACTTCTAAAAAGTCATGGGTCCCAGATTGCCCCTATCCCGAAAGATAAGGATCCGATTCATGAATCTAGTCACAAGTAGGGATAAACCCTCTCAATATGACCATCCCTTGATATCGGGTACAACCTGAGTGGTGAATCAACAAATATCAGGGAGGTACGAGACCTCTTCAATGACAATGTCGAGACACCGCCTAATCCTTGAGTTTTGAGCAAGCTCGGGTACAGAGCCAAAAGTGTGTGCAAGTTGTGATAGTGATGTGTGTGATGGGAGCACACAAACCTTCACAAAAACCTACTAAAATGAAACTACCCCAAACCTGCAAAAGGAACAAACAACACAAATACAAAAGTTCTCTACCCTAAGGTTGCAAGAATACACAAAAGCAGTTATGAAAGCATAAAAAAGAAATAAAACAAAAAGGGTAAAACAAATATTTTCAAAGCTGTTAAAAAATAAAGAATAAAAAAATTGCACAGCCAACTATGATAGGCCTGACTCTCAAAACTCCACAGTGGAGTCGCCAGCTGTCGCGACCGTCCCGTCCAGGAGGCTCGAAAAGATGGATATAAAGACAGAGGAGTCGCCACTAAAATTTTTATTGGGAAAATCTTAGAAAACCCAATTATTTAAAGGTACACTGGTCAAAAGGGAAGATAGAGAGATGAGTCCGGGAATCGGTTACGAGTAGGGAATGTATTAGCACCCCACGTCGCCCGTTTAAAAAAACGGTACCTCAAGTTAATTGTGTAAAAACATTTTAATAACCTCTTAAATATTTATTTTACCCAAAAATTATTTACAAGAAAGTGTTATTTTTAATTTTAAATATTTTAGATTTTTATTAGTTTTTATACTTTTAAATTTATTGTTTATAAAAATTAAATGAGGTTGAACATGGCACATGAGTCCACAGGGCAACCTCAAATCTAAGGGACTGAACATGGCACAAGCCCATAGAGCATCCCTAAAAATAGAAAAGTTTAATTTTTGATTAATTATTTTAACATAAAAGGGGATACAAAAAAGAAAATTTAGTTTTGACTTGACAAGATGATTCATCTTGCTCCTACGTAGTCCTGGGTGCGATGGGAAACTCAATATTCTCCTTTCCAATCCCTACGTGGCTTTGAGTTTCCCATTGCACCCGGGAATACGAAGGAGCAAGATAAATCATCTTGTCAAGCCAAAACAAAATTTTCCTTTTTTTGTGTCCTTTTTTATGTTAAAATAATTAATCAAAATAATTAAACATTTCATTTTTTTGGGATGCTCCTTGGACACGGCGCCATGTCCAGTCCCTTAGATTTGAGGTTACCCTGTGGACTCATGTGCCATGTTCAACCTCATTTAGTTTTTATAAACAATAAATTTAAAAATATAAAAATTAATAAAAATTAAAAATAATAAAAATTAAAAATAATTCTTTCTTGTAAATAATTTTTGGGGTAAAATAAATATTTAAAAGGTTATTAAAATATTTTGCACGATTAACTTGAGGTACCGTTTTTTAAACGGACGATGTGAGGTGCTAACACCTTCCCTACTCGTAACCGACTCCTGGACTCATCTCCCTCTTTTTTAGACCAGTTTACCTTTAAATAATTGGGTTTTCTAAGATTTTCCCAATAAAAATTTTAGTGGCGACTCCTCTGTCTTTTTATCTTCCCTTTTTCGCGGCGCCCGGACGGGACGGTCGCGACATATATATATCTATATATATACATACATACATAAATATAATATACTTGCATGTGTTGTTTTGTGTGTGAAGTGTTATAAAGTGTGAATCTGTGTCTAATCCACCATAGTGGAAATGGCTCCAAGACTGGATTTTTCCAATTGGTGGACAAAGGATACACAGAAAGGAACACCAGTATCACACGTCACGGCCGTGATGCCTGTCACGGCTATGCCGTGATGGATTCTGCCTTGGAGTTTGATTCACTGGTTGGTCTGTCACGGCCGTGACCACCATCACGGATAGGTCGTGATCAGTTTTGCCTATGAGGGTCTGGTTCAGTTGGCATGTCACGGCCGCGATGGACATCACGGGCTGGCCGTGACCAGTTCTGACTTTTCCATTCTTTCTTTTAAGCTCTACTCGATCAAGGCCGTGATGGCCATCACGGCTAGCCCGTGATGGGCTCTGTTTGGCTCATTTTCTTCACTTTTCAAGCCCCATCTTCATGCAAGCTACATAATTAGTAAAGCATTAGTTTCCCGTTTGAGATGCAATACTAATGAGCACACATGTACGTGCTTAATGTACCGCTCATTGTGTTGGATCTTGAATTGTCCAAAGTTGGACAATTTGGGAAAAATTTTTTTCTTAATTCGATCAGTTAAAATAGTTATTCATTGATTCTAATGTTATATACTTGATGAAAGTTTGGATTGATACATTTTCTTTCGTTCTTCGGGTGCATACTTTATCGTGGTGGATGTCATCGCGTTCAAGTAGTGTACGTCGGAGACCAAAGGGAAATGCTGCCGAAATTTTGTCGAGTATGAGCATGAGAGTTAAGGACTAACTGTTAACCAAATGTTGAAAAAGTTTCTTCTCGAATGGGATAGGGCCATACCCTGTCATAAGAAGTGGTTGATGAATATGTTGGACTAAGTACGAAGTTATTGGTTTAATTAGTCATGGATCGCGGTTGGATGAATGCTAGACGGACAAGTGATGAGTATGAGAATGGTATGGAAGATTTTCTACAGTTTTCAAAAACAAATGCTCCTGATAGTGGTAACGGAAGGTTTTATTGTCCTTGTGTTAACTGTTTGAATGAGAGACGACTAGAAGCTGAGGAGATACGTGATCATCTTATTTGTAAGGGGATTTGCAAGAGTTATACAACATGGATATGTGAGGGTGAATCGTTAGACAGGCCGAGGGTGTCGGATAGAGAGGAAGTTGATGACGTGGAAATGGACGATGGACTAGAGGACATGATCCGTGATGTTGGGCAAGAGTCTTTTCGGCGTGCACATGTGTATGATACTTTGTGCAGTGATGCGAAAGTGGCTTTGTATCCGGGGTGCACTAATTTCACACGGTTGTCAGCGGTGTTAAGATTGTTCAATGTGAAGGCGAGAAATGGGTGGAGCGATAAAAGCTTTACCGAATTGCTTGAGTTGTTGAAAGACATGCTTCCAAAAGGCAACACATTGCCATCTCGAAACTATGAGGCGAATAAGATATTGTGTCTGATGGGTATGGAGTATAAGAAAATACACGCTTGCCCCAATGATTGCATATTGTACAGGATAGAGTTTGAAGAGATGCACGAGTGCCCCAGGTGTGGGGTATCACGCTACAAAGTGAAGGATGGTGATTCTAGTTGTGATGTGGTCACCAAAGGTCCTCCTGCGAAGGTGTTATGGTATCTTCCCGTGATTCCACGGTTCAAGCGATTGTTTGCTAATGTAAATGACACAAAGAACATTAGATGGCATGCAGATGAGAGGAAGTGTGATGGACAGCTTCGGCATTCGGCCGATTCTTTGCAATGGAAGAGAATTGATAGTTTGTTTCCAGATTTCGACAATGAGCCCAGAAACCTCAGACTTGGACTTTCTACCGATGGAATGAATCCATATGAAAACTTAAGTAGTATTCATAGTTCATGGGTTGTTCTCCTGGTAATTTACAACCTGTCTCCTTGGTTGTGCATGAAGCGCAAATACATTATGTTAAGTATGATGATTTCGGGTCCTAAACAGCCAGGAAATGATATTGATATTTATCTGAGTCCCTTGATTGAAGACTTGATAATGTTGTGGGATGAAGGCTTTGATGTGATCGACGGGCATTGCCATGAGGCATTCAGATTGCGTGCCATGTTATTTTGCACCATCAATGACTTTCCAGCATACGGGAACCTGTGTGGGTATAGTGTCAATGGGCATAAAGCATGTCCAATATGTGAAGAAGGAACATGTTACCATTAACTGCAGCATGGAAGGAAGACAGTTTACCTTGGGCATCGGAGATTTCTCCGACATAATCATCCTTATCGTAGATTGAGAAAAGCTTTCAATGGACTTTCGGAGAATGAAATTGCTCCGGTGGCCTTGACTGGAGAGCAAGTTTATGAAATGGTGAACAACACTAATGTTATCTATGGGAAGACCCAGAAGAAGGCTACCGAGAAGAAAATATGGAAGAAGAGGTCGATCTTCTTTGATCTTCCATACTGGTGCAAGCTTGATGTAAGACATTGTATTGATGTGATGCATGTGGAGAAAAATGTGTGTGACAGTTTAATCGGAATGCTTCTCAACATTCAAGGCAAGACAAAGGATGGTGTGAATGCTCGTCTGGATCTAGTTTCGATGGGAATACGAGAGCCGTTAGCTCCACTTAAAGTGGGGGATAAGAAGACTTATTTGCCCCCAGCATGTCATACTTTATCAAAAAAAGAGAAAAGAAGTTTCTGTGAATGTCTACGGGGAGTCAAAGTGCCACAAGGTTACTCTTTAAATATCAAAAGACTTGTCTCAATGAAAGATCTCAAATTAAAGTCTCATGATTGTCATGTCTTAATGCAACAACTACTACCGGTGGCCATTCGTGACATATTGCCTAAAAAAGTCAGACATGCCATTACTAGGTTATGCTTATTCTTCAATGCTATATGTAGCAAGGTCATTGACACTAAAAAGTTGGATGACTTGGAAAATGAGGCAGCCATTATCTTGTGCCAATTGGAGATGTATTTTCCACCTTCATTTTTTGACATCATCGTTCATTTGATTGTTCATCTAGTGAGAGAGATTAGATTGTGCGGCCCCGTTTATTTAAGGTGGATGTACCCGGTTGAGCGATACATGAAGATCTTGAAAGGATATATGAAGAATCCACACCATCCCAAAGCATCTATTGTTGAAAGGTATGTTGCAGAAGAAGCTATTGAGTTTTGTACAGACTACATGTCAGAAGCGGAACCTGTAGGGCTTCCGAAGTCTCGTGATGAAGGAATATATGATGGTAAGGGTACACGAGGTATCACTATTAAGAGCATGGATCGGGAGGAAGTGCTTCAAGAACATTTGTATATATTGAATAACACTGATGAGGTTGAACCATACTTATGTGAGCACAAAAGCATCATCAATGAAACTTACCCTAGAATGAATGAAAAATGGTGTTTGAACAAGCATAACAAGACTTTCTTGAACTGGTTTAAAGAAAAAATTGCAAAGGATGGTATTGCTTCTGATACATTAAAATGGCTAGCACAGGGGCCTAACTTTGATGTCATATGCTGGAGTGGGTACGATATCAATAAGTTTTCCTTCTATACAAAGTCCCAGGATGACAAAAGTACTATGCAAAACAGTGGGTTATGGTCGTCGCTAAGTCCATGCATTTCTCTAGTTCGAAAGATAAAAACCCTGTTATGGCATCCGTTTCATACTTTGGAATCATTGAAGAGATATGAGAGGTTGATTACACGAAGTTTAGAGTACCCGTTTTTAAATGTCAGTGGGTCGATAGTAACAATGGTGTGCAAACCGATGAGTTAGGATTCAAATTGGTGGATCTTAATAAGGTAGGTAATAAAGAGGAGCCTTTCATCATGGCATCCCAAGCAAAACAAGTGTTTTATATCCGTGATCCTTCTAACAAAAGGTGGTCAGTGGTTCTCCAGGGAAAAAACATGTATAATGGTAGTGAGGGAAATCAAGATTCAACTCTTGATATTTCTGATACTCCTTCTTTCTCAACACGAGTGCCTAATTTCAATGAGGAAAATGAAGTGGATGATGTACATGCTACTCGTAATGATCACCAAGAAGGGTTATGGAAGAATTTTACTAATTGACCACAAAGTAAGTTTAGTTTGAGTTATGTTTAAAGGCATATTATATGTTTACGTTGATATTTATAAGTTATGTTTACGTACGTTGATCGATATTTATAAGTTATGTATGACATTTATCCTGACATACTAATAAGTTTTTTTTGTTTAAACAGGTATACATGAATGATCCTGAGGATATCCCTCCTTCATGCAGCAGGTCGGAGACCCCGTCTACGGGTAGAAAGGGTAGACGAGCCACATGAATGAGGAATTTGACTGCCAACCGTGGTTCAAATCAAAGGATAAGAATAGACTTTGATAATAACCTCAATCCTATTGGGCCAATGGCATAGCAGTTTAACAGTTTTGTGGCGACCCTTGCTAGGAGCAGGCCTAGTATACTCATTGATAATTGGAAAGATGTACCGGCGGACGTGAAGGATCATATATGGGAGAGTATTCTGGCATCTATACTTTTACGTCATGTATTTGTCTGTATCTACTTTATTTTAATCTTACTAATATCATACAGTAATTCGTTGATTATTTTGGTCTTAATGTAGTTCACCTTTGACATACCGGATACGATGGTTATGAAGAAATGTTTGCTAAAGTATGCTGGTGAGCGTTGGAGGGCTTTTAAGGTTGACCTAGGCAGATATTATGTATTCAATCCAACATGTGAAAAGAACCCACTTGAGGTGTACCCGTTTCTTGACCAGGCGACGTGGGATCACTTTGTTCAGAGCCGACATGATCCCGGCTTTCAGGTTAACTTATTTGATTTGTCTCTAAATTTATGTAATTTCATTAATTTTATTTACTTATATAATTTAATTGTCTTCTATTTATAACAAGAGAAGAGGAAAAAGGGGCAGGAAAACCAAAGCAAGAATGTCTACCCCCATGTCATGTCTCGTGGGGGATATAAAAAGCTTGGTCAGATAATGGTGGAAGAGGAAAAGAAAGCACGTCAGGAAGCAGCATCTCAAGCGGATCCTAACACTGAAAATCGTCCAGAGATTGTTGATCCACCTCCACCCCCAAGCCATCATAAATGGAAGAGGGCCCGACAAAGAAAAACGGGACAATATACATCTGAGGAGGCCCGCCAAGTAGCTGAGAAGATTGTAAGTATAGTTTGAATTGTAATTGTCATTTTAAGATTGTTACCGAATTGTAATGTGACGTGATATTTTATATGTGATAGGATGCCTTGGACGAGCAGGTAACCCAAGGAACCTTTGTTCCTAGAGGACGCGATGATATCTTAGCTGCTGCCAACGGTAAACCAGACCACCCGGGCCGTGTCATTGGTGTTGGATGGGGCGTCTTCATTCGCCAATACCATGGTTCATCTTCACACCAATGCCACAGGGATGTTGATGCAGATAGAGCACGGCTAAAACAGGAGATTGCAGCTGAGCTTAGACAGGAGATGGCCGAGCAGTTTGCCCAGCAGATGGCAATATTGCCTTCTATGTCCCAGCAGATGACAGCCGGTGTCAAACCCTCTGTCCAACCCTCAGTCCATGTGAGCACTAAGGGCTCATGTGATCCTCCTCATCAGCCTGAAAATGATGATGATGGTGATGATGATGATGATGACGACCCTAATAGGTGTGAGCTGTATGTTGATGATCATCATGATCGTCGCTTAGTGGCATTGGGGAGGGCACATAATAACTTAGGTAATACCATACACCATCGTTTATTACCGGATGATCAGCTGAGGGTCATTGTTGAGATTATTCGAGATACTGATGCTCGAGTCCCTCTGCCCACTGAGGAGGTTCAAATAGTGGGTCAGGCCCCCGGTAACTTCATCCTCTGGCCGAGAAGACTGGTCAGCTTTTTTGTTGCATCTGAGGTATTCAGTTAGTTATGTTTTTCTATATTCGTAGTTGAAATTATTTATTATTGTTGAAAGATAATGCTTTATTTTTATTCGTCATAGAATGTTGGAAATGATATTCTGCCTAAAAGGTCGGATCCAGGAAGACCAGAGATGTCTGCTCCTGCCAAGGTATTCATTTGACCATTTAATTATTTACGAATGAAATAACTTAATTATCTGTGATTACTAATATATATCTTTGTTGTTTAGGGGATCGACAAAGGGGCACCTGGTGATGTTTTTAAACTTCTGGCTATACAGGTTGTCACCATGGAGAATGACGCAGCTTTGGTAAGGTTGGAACATGATGCCAGTCCAGGTGATGAACTGTATATCCCGAAGAAGGAACTTATGGAGACCGGGTCATCACCATACGTGATATACTTGCCCGAGACGGTCATCACCATACGTGATATACTTGCCCGAGACGGTCATCAATTCTACCTTGCGCCTTATCTCAATAAGTAAATACCGGTTATTTAATATAACTATATATGACTTAGTCACTAATTGTTTCGCAAATACAGCCACCATTGGCAACTGTTGATCTTGTACCCTAGGATAAACGTCGTGGTCTTCTTTTGCTCAATTGGAAATAAGCCGGAGAATGAACTGCAGACGATCATCGAAACGTAAGCATTAAAATACTTTATAATCAGTAATGCAGTTGTTTTAATTATCTGAAATCTATATAGATATACTTTAATTAATGTTTATTTTGTCATGATAGTTCTATTAATGCAAGTCACATGTTTCGTGGTGAAAGGCGTCGGGCTATCAGATGGATTATTCCTAGGGTAAGATATTTATTAGTACAAATACATCAAATGCAGTGGGTATAATTATTGATTTCTATTTAATTTAATTCCTCATATTCTAATTGGGTTTCATTTGTATGTAGTCACGTATACAACGTGGATCATGGGAATGTGGATACTATGTGATGCAGTGGATGTTGGAAATTATCTCCTCCAGGATCACTGAAAGATGGCACGAGGTAAATGTTATTTGATAACAATTAGAATTAAAAGTTATATATAGATTTGTTATATGTTTTATGTTAGTTTATTACTTAAAAGATATAATCTTTTGTCCAATTAAACTTGCAGATATTCAACAATCAAACTCCATTATCTGATTCCGACATCAACAACATAAGGAGGCATTGGGCAACTTTCTTTCTTGAAGTGTACCAACCATAGTTTGTATATATATATATGTAGTTAGTTTAAAAACTTATCATGTACTAGCTATAGTGTACTTTTGACTGATCATATGTATTTTGATATGAAATCTATAATATATCATGTAGCTTTTTGGTTTCTAATTATCTTTGTTGTCTGAATGTAATTGAACATACATATGTACTGTTCAGTATATATTAATTGTGTTTTTGTTGTACAAAAGTGATTGTTGAGAATATTTAGAGTATGTTATTTTGGTATTGATCTGCATTATTACTGAAACAGGGGAAATGAATGATAGAAATGTAAATAACAGTTTCAAAAAAAATAGACTTTACACATCAGTTTTAATAAAACCGATGTGGAAAGTGAAATTTCCACATCGGTTTTCAAGAAAACCGATGTGTAAAGTCTAATTTCCACATCGATTTTTTAAAACCGATGTGGAAAATGATATTTCCAATAGTTTACCAATTAACAAATGAACTTTCCACATCGGTTTATGTAAAAACCGTTGTTAAAAATGTACTTTACACATCGGTTTTAAAACCGATGTGAAAAGTGGCAATAAACCACATCGGTCTTTTCAACATCAGTTTGAAAACCGATGTGAAAAGCCAAAAATAACCGATGTGGAATCATTTTTCTGCACTAGTGTAGGCAGTGGGGTAGTGTAAGGTAAAGGGGTTCCCGTGACCCCATTTTGTCATATGTGAATGTATGATTAAATATGCTAAATTGGTTTTGTGACAACATGTTCTTGGCTGTTTAGTATGTTATTTCATATGTTTATGTTCATGATGTATGTCACTTGATGTTTATGTTGATTATCTTGGTATGATGCTATGTTGATAGTTGTTGTTGGCTTGATGATGTTGAATGATTGGTTGATGACTGGTTGAGTTTTGGTGATGAGTTTTAAACCGTAATGTATGTTGTTAACTGACCTAGAGATTAATGGATTAAAAACCCTAAAATTTGGCTAAGAACTTGGTACCGGCTTCTGCCCAGAACAGTGTTGTCGTGCATTAAGCACGGCCGTGCTGAACAATAAACACGCCCGTGCTCTCAGTTTGAGTTCTGGAAAATGGACATGCATTAAACACGACCATGCAGGACAAGAAGCACGACCTTGCAGCTGTGCACGGCCGTACCTAATAGGAAGCACGACCGTGCTGCTGAGCACGACCGTGCATGAAAGGAAGCACGACCGTGCTTCACTTATGTGACCAGCACACCCGTGCTTCCCCTCAAGAAAGATAACATAATTAAGGACTTAAAGGAGGGGTTTTAACCCCAATCTCCCCCAATAACGCTATGTTGACATGATTAATTAATGTTAAAGATTAGATAATTCGGTTAATGGTTAATGAAGATAATTAATGATGATAAGATGTTTAAGTCGGTAACTGTTGGGTTATCACACGTTGATAACTTTGGTGCTTATTGGCCAAAGTGGCCTCGATGCTTATTGGTTGAGGAGTTGATGATTTTAAGTTTTGGATGCTCATGATGATGTTGATGAAGTCTCGGGAGCTTTTTGGCCCGACAAAGGAGGTGGTTGTTATTGTTTGTTGTTGTGTCATGCATAGAGCATTGGAGTTGATGGTTGAGGGGGAGGTTCGACATAGGGGAGATCAACCGAGAGTACGATGATCTGGCCATCCACGGTAGGTCACCCGAGGTTTGGTGACCGCGGCCCCCCGTGATGAGGCATCCACGGTTTGATGTGTTGCCGGTGTTGGTGCTTCTATGGCCAATACGAATATGTAACTCTGAAGTCGTTCATCCTGAGTTAGTTTGGATCCACATGCATAATGGAGTAGCGGGGTAATGTTGCATTGCACCGCATAACATACTTGATTTTGATGATGTTGATGTATGATGATATATATATGCTGATATATGCTATGATGTTGCCATGCTTGTTGTTTACCTTGCTTCCTATCTCCATGCCGTATATGTTTACATGATTCTTACTTCCCGTTTCCTGTTTTCTTGTTTGGCATGTTTGGTTTCTTGCAAAGGATGACGAACAGCCCGTAGAGGAGTAACTATGAGGAGCCACCAATCATAGTTAGGGCCTTTCTTTTGCTAGTCTAGTTTTCAGTTGTATTCCGAGGTTTTTCCGGAACGGTTATGCCAGCTCTGTTGTGACATCGGATTGGGACGTTTATTATTGTTTTATTTGTTTATTTGTTTTAAACTTGATTTTATTTCCATGTTTTGAGAACTCATTCATATGGGACCTGTCTACCCATGGACAAATGTTTTATTCATTTCAGTAAATACATGATTTATTTTCTTCAGCTTTGTCCTTTTATTACTTTTTAACCTGCGGGGTAGCAGCATGTCACATCTTTCAAAAAGACTGATTAGTTAGTTAGTTGATGACCACAGCTAACTCGAATAACGAAAGGTTTTCACATGGATTAATTAAAGGATCACACGGATTGGTGACTTATCATGCTATTAGTGATTATTGTATGGGCGCATGCGCATACACACATCTTGAAATAGGAAAATATGTAATTCACTGAAATTTTTTTTTTATCTGGCGTGTAAAATCATACAGTGATTGTGAGAAGGGGGAATGTATAGAAATGGAAATGACAATCTTTGAGTTCTTGAAGGCATTGTGTCAAACACATGGAAGTCAGGAATAGAGAGTAATGTTGAGAGGATTTATATTGTAAAGCTCTTGTACCAGCTTGATCATTATAGTGGAATTGTTGTTGTCTCTCGCACAGATGTAAGTTACATCGGTAACCACATAAATCCAGTGTTCATCTTCTTAATTGTTCTCCCTTCTATTTTCGATTGGTTTATAATCCATTTCTTAATGTTGTGTTTGTTTGAGGATATTTTGAGAATAGAGAAGTTGAGAAGAGAGAGAATGAAGGAGAAAAGACGACTGCTGCTATTTGGTAGAGGAAAGAAAAGTGGGACCCGCCTAAAAATAAACTCTCTCCTTCCTTGGAGAGAGGACTGAAGGAGAAGATAGTTATTAATGGGAAATTACTTGTTTGACTTGATCTCTTCTCTCATAGTTTCTTTCTCTGTACTCTGATTGCTGCCATAGTGCCATATATCTCTTCGCCGAATTGGCAGTAGCAATTTCTACTATATATTATAAACAAACTCTCGCGTAAACGTTGTCTAATGTAAATTTTGAATTTTTTTATTTTTTATTCTTTATATTATATTATATTTAATGTAATTTAATTTAATATATGATATTAATATGTGTACGTGTGTATTGTAGTGTTGACACTTGGCACATGACATATGGTAACATTTTATGTACAAGGAATATGACACATGGCAAAACTACATTGCATAGGGGATATAATTGTATTGTTTATAGATTTATAAAAGATAGATATAGATAGATAGATTATACATACAATAATAAATCGGAAAATTGTAGTGTTAACACTTGGCACATGACATATAGTAACAGTTCATGCATAAGGAAGATGACACATGGCAAAACTATTTTGAGGGATTCCAAGTCACGTTTTACATCAGCAAACTTAACAACATCTTCACGGAACCCTACCACAACGACTCAATTGAAAATTTTATATAAGTTCAAGGACCCAATTAAAATCTTTATAAAAATTTGGGGATCCGATTATAAATTTTTTAATACAGGGATGTATTTGAAAATTCTCAAAAAATTCAGGAACCTACAGAATAATAAACCTAAATTTTTTATACTAACAATCATATCAATTAAATTCATACGTTATCAATTTATTTAAGTGACTAAGACCAAGCACTTCACATCAAATTAAACTTTACAAACCTACTTCAAACGATTTTTTTTTCCCACAAAGAAAAGCTTACTAGCTAAAAGAACCAAAGTTCTATATAAAACTTACATATCATTACTTAAATGTGCGTATAGCTGAAAACCTTTTTTTTAAAGGAAGTATAGCTGAAAACCTAGTCATTGATTGTAATCTTTATTCTTTAAAGATAAAATTTAAATACAGTTCTATATATCATATTTTTACTGTTGTCTAATTAGTATACAATACGTGTCCTCTTCACTTTTTTTTTTTTTTTTTTGATAAACGTGTCCTCTTCACTTAAATGAATTAATGTTCTGTTTTCTCCACCTTGCCTCCCGTTTTGCCTCCATGCATTTTCTTCGTGTTGTGACTTCTGATTTTGAAACTATGAAAGGCACCGAAAAGGCAATATCAACTACTAAGCATTGAGCAACAAATGCCCCAATTCAACCTTCAGCGTCCACTTTATTTCTGATAGGCCACAACAGAAGATATAACTTTTCAAGCAATATTCTCTGAAGATAAAATTAAGGTCTTTTCTATTATTTTAAAACAACTTTTTCTAGACCAATCAAAGAATGATCAAATGGGAAATCTCAAGGGAAGGGGGAAAGATAGATGCTGAAATTGGGAAGAAAAAAAAAAGGGTGTGGATGTGTGGTTGTTGCCGTCACGAGTGTCGCTGCCGACATGGACGTGTGGATGATTCCTAAGGTTCCAAAGGCGAGAAGAGAAGCGCCGAGACTGAGGACATACTTGATGGGTGGCTTGTTGCTCGCCGTGTATGATGTGTGATCTACTGGTATACTTTTTTTTTTCATGATTTTGTCTCTACTTCCAAGTTGCAGCTTTTGCAGATTTCACTGACAGTGGCAACACATACTACTCGTTGGAAAGAGGATTGAGTCTGCCAACGGTTACAGGTTGAAGAGGAGATATGATGAAACGTGACAGTGGAACGAAACCGAATATTCACGACGTTTAATTTCTTCAGAGATGACGTGGGAAAATAATAGATGTGTTATATTCTGATTGGATAATAGTACCAACGATATATGTGGTACTTTACCTTTAAGTCTTCTCCCTTCTTTAATTGGTCAGCAAACTTATGGCGTGGAAATGGCAATTTTTATGCTACACGTGACAATTATTTCGATATCGATGCATGAGATGGGTGACTTGTTGACTTTGGTAGACATGAGATTGACACGATTTAGACAATATAAGAGAAATCGCATTCACGATAACTAACTTTCGTGCCCGAGTTTATCAATTTGGAGTAGAACTGCCCAAAGGCCAAAACAGTGACATTGTTTAAAAGTTGTGAAAATGAAGGAAGGATTCTTTCACATGCTCTCTGCTCATTCGTCATTTGATATTTGGAGATTGTGATAATGTAAGGTGGAGCCTCGACTACCATATGTTGAAAGCTAAGGTCGGAAAATCATACAAACGAAGAACATAATCCACTAAGAAATGATGAACAATTAGCAGGCATGGGACGATTACAAGGTTTTAAAAGAGATTTGAACATTTATGTTATTTTCTATAAAAAAGTGAAAAAGTGTGATACTATGAGAAAGGGAAACCCTTGTTTTTGTGTGGTAGATCCCCCGCACATGAAAATTAATTTGTGTATTTTTCTCTTATAATAACGTGGAATTTCGATCTTTGTCAAAAAAAAAAAAAATGGAATTCCGATCATTTTCTTAAAGAAAAATAGATGAATGAAATCCTTTTAAAAAAGCTAAAGAAATGTATATAGAAAGTGTTGAACAATTGTCTAATTAAACTATTGCGACTTGTAAACAAATTGTCAAGGAAGATAATGTGTATATTGATCCGCCATTAGCGAAGACTAAGCAAACATATGTCCCTAAGGTTTCAGAGCAAAAATTAGTTGAAGATAATGGACATATTGATTTATCATCGGGTGAAAATTTGATTGACAATGATTCGGTTGAGAACATTTATGATGAGTCTCTTGATCATGTCTCAAATTCCATCCCGCATATCTCAACTTCTGTTGCAACTATTTCTGACTCTATAGCCAAGGGTACTCCGACCCGATCCAGTGTCTGAGCATTACAAGGCTACTTGTGATTTAACAGTTAGTGATAAGAGTATTGAGACTCTTGAGACTAATTCAACCCCTATACATCCTAATGTTACTCATCATATGAAAATACTTCCAAAGTTTTTTATTGGAAATAGGGATGAGGAAGACCTAGAGAATGACGTACTCTCTCTCAACAGAACAGTTGAGTACTGATAATGCTGTTGAAGTTGATTATGATTTCACAGTGGTTATGTCTAAATCTCAGAAGTATAATATGAGGAGGAATAGAAAACCATTTGTTAGGTTCAAATGATTTCCTTTACATGGGTTTTGGTTTATGTCTCCCATATTTTTTTTTTTGTCAATAAATTATGGTGACATAGGGTCACCTTGCATTTTAGGAAAAAAATTGTTGCATCCGATAATTGTGGTAAAGTGTGGAGAATAAATCATACCTTTACTGTTCTTCAATCTTGCATTGTTGAGTTGTCATCCTCTCCATGATTTAGGGAGCTTTAATTACTTTTTTAATATTTCCTGATTTTTTCTAATTATAATTTAGTTCTTTTAAAGACTAAAGAGTGCCTTGCAAGTTTCATTTTCAGTCAGAGCCAAAGCTAACATAATAGGGTAGACTTTATCTTTGGTCAAAGAGCTAAAGCTAACATAATAGGATAGAGGGACAAAAAGCTCAAACCTAACATAATAGGATAGATGAAACTAGGTTCTGCCTAACTGCTAAGATAGATACAGATGTTACCTTCAATTTCTTTTTCTTTTACAAACAAAATGAACCCCCCTCTCCTCTTCTGTCTCTCTTGATCCTCTTGTTCCACTGCACTTTTTCTTCTCCAGCTCGCCATTGAAGTTGGTGACTGATAGTGTGGGTGCTTGTCGGAAGATGGTGGCGACTTGGGCGGCGGCATGGAGAGCTTAAACGAAACCACTTGAACAGGACATCATTCGGTAAGGCCTCCCTTCCTCTTTTATTAATTTTCTACCCAATAAAACAATGGATTCAACTTCATTCTCAAAACCAACCCCTCTCTCTCTCTCCCTCCCTCCCTCCTGGAATCGGGTTTTTTTGGGTTGATTAAAATAAATTAAAGTTGTTCCTGCCGAGATCCGGTTTACCGGAATCTCGCCGTGAACGTCAAACCAGGGATGAATAAATGGGGTTGTTTTAGGCTATGGCTTGACAGAATGAGATATTCCGGTCCTACGTATCCCAATGGCAATCAAAGCCAGACGTAGTTCTTGATTCAACCCTTGGCCGTGGTAATCTCGATCTCTTAATTTTGTATCGGATGAATACTGGGGAGCAAGGACTCTCTGATAGTCTCTTGGTCGACGCTAGTTCCTCTAATACGCTTAAGAGAAAGTCACCGGCGTTCAGTGAAAAGTGAGTTTCTATCATAGGTACTCCTCCTTTTATAATAGGATTCCCCTATCTTTTAGAGATCTGATTTATCTCTTAAATCTCTTTTGAGATGTGATTTATCTTCCAAATATATTTTAGATATATGGTTTATCTCTTTCAGATAAGATTAAATCAGATAATATCATGATTTAATATTTAATATCTTATCCCCTAATTAAGTGATCTTTAATTTATTATCCTTAACTTCCGGACTGGGCCGGGTATCCGAGCTCAGTGGCCGGTTTTAATCTTCGGTCAGTACACAAGCCCCCCAAGCTTTGAGCTGATTGGGCGTAAAAGCTTTCATGGTGTCAACCGAGCTCGGGAACTCGGTTTCATTTTTCTGTCTTTAGGCCAGCCGAGGTGGTTGACCGAGCTTCATACTCTGCATATACATACACTCCAACTCGGTGAGAAGCTCGGGTGACCGAGCTTGGTGCTAGGTGACCGAGCTTGGTACTTCCTGGATGCCGAACTCTGTATCTCGGCTCATACACAAGCCCCCCAAGCTTTGAGCCAACGACGTGGAAGATTTTTTGTGGAAGTCGAGGCTAACCGAGGTGGAGGTAGGTACTTATTCTGTGCTGACGCCATACTTTCTTGGGCTTTGAGATGGAAAAGAAGCGTCACGCTGTGCGCCGTGTGGCCTTCGTGGCATTGTTCCCGAGATTTTTGGGTTGTGGCGTGCTCCTAGTTTCCCGTGATGGCGGTTTACACTCTGACGTTTTTGCCACGTGTGACCTTTCCATTAGTTGGCGGATGTGGTCTGAATTGAAGGGACGCTTCCCTGCTTTCGCCAGCCAACAACCCTCATTAATTCGCCGAGAGGACGTTTGCATTTCCCCTATAAATTTGGGGGAGCCTTTAGCGCGGGATTTCACTTTTCTCCAAGCCCTAAGCTTTTCTTACTCTCGAGTTCTTTCTGGCCC
Organism: Sophora flavescens; assembly: GCA_030762895.1. Lineage (NCBI taxonomy): Eukaryota > Viridiplantae > Streptophyta > Magnoliopsida > Fabales > Fabaceae > Sophora > Sophora flavescens. The sequence goes on from CM061068.1 coordinate 34,295,789, forward strand.
AAGCATCCATACTCTCTTCAAGGTACGTGCTGCTCTTTCAAACTCTGTTAGGTTTGATTTCTGTTTGTTCATTCATGGAGAGTTCGTTTGAGGTATCCCAGAATGCCTCCTCTGGGGTTCAGGTTGTGGAGCCTGAGCTCCATCTGATTGGATGTTCTCCTCCTTCTTCTCCCTCTTCCTCTCGTGGCGGCGGGGGTGACAGGGGCGCTTCTTCGTCTTCTTCTTCTTCTTCTTCCTCTGGGAGAAGCTTTGCTACTCCAGATGCCGTTGTTGTTCCCAAGCGTCGTAGGCGTGTGTCTAGGATGCCTAGGGTTCCCCACCCAGGAATTACCATTCCTGGGTATTTCTGGGTAAAACCTGATGTTGCTGGATTCCACTCTAATTTTAGGGATTTTGCTTCTCTTGAGGCTATAAAAGACAAGGTTACAGTTAAACGAGGCATCGTAGAATGCCTTCCCTGTGGCGAGGATGAGCATGTTTTCCTTTCCCCCCTTCCATCCGAGCCACCTTTTACTTATGTATATAGGACCTTCTTTGAACACATCGGGCTCTCTATTCCTTTTAGTCCGTTTGAGTGCAAAATTTTGCGAACTATGAATGTCGCCCCTACCCAGCTCCATCCGAATAGCTGGGCATTTCTGAAAGCCTTTCAAATTCTATGCGGCCAGCTAGGAATAGAGGCCATCGCCCCTAAGTTCTTGTATTTTTACCGAGTTCGCTTCGGGGACCGAGTCGGTTGGATCTCACTGAGTGGAATTGAGAAGGGAGTCATTGGGCTCTATAAGAGCTCGTACAAATTCTTCAAATCGGATTTCTTTAAAATTCGACCTGTAGTCGGTAACGAGTCTGTCTTCTTTGATCCGTCCGGAAGCCTTAAGTTTCCTTTCAACTGGCAACCACACCCCACCAAATTTTTCGGATACGACCTCGACTGCATGACCTCTCAGGAGCGAGCTGACGTCGAGGTCCTGAAACTGTGTCCTCGGCCATTACCTTGTGGTAGGCTTTTAAAGCTTAGGGCTTCCTCTACTCGGCAAGCTGATTTTGACTGTAAGTAACTTTTTGTTGATAAGTGCTAATTTACCCTGTAGCGTGTTTATCTTTTTTAACCGATTTCCTTCTTGCAGTGATAATGGGAAAATTCAATTACAAGGCTTTGATGAAGAAATCAGCTCACCAAGGAGCGGGCGGATCAGCCTCGAATGTGAAAGGAAAGAAATAGAAGGCAGCTGAAACTTCTGCACCAAGTATCCGGCCTCCGAAGAGGACCCGGGAGGACATGATGTCAGAGGCCCCAACTGGAAGACCTTCTCACCTGATGATTGAACAAGCTCTTGTTGCTGCTATGGGGTCGGGCGATGTTCCCAGGGTGATCGACCTTGCGTCGGATACCAAATGGTACAATGGGAACTGCAATCCCGGGATTAGCTAGCTCTGGGGGAACGAGTTCGATCCTACCGGGCTGATTGATAGTCAGGTGTTGAAGCCTTCTGACGCCCGGCTTCTGCTGGAGCAAGGGCCAGGAGAGAGCATGGAGGCTGCTGCTGCTTATGCCCTCCGGATTGCCTCTATTACTCACTTTTGGAGCCAGCAGGTTATTGAGAACATTAAGAAGATGGAGTTAATGAGGGTCGGTGTAGCTCGAGCCTCAAGGCTAAAGGATGAGCTTTCTCTGGCCTTGGGTAAATGTGAGGAGCAGGGCCGGGTTATCGGTCAGTTGAAGGCTCAGAAGGCACAGCTGGAAGAAGGCCATGTCATCCTAACAGTCGAGCTAGAGACGGAAAGGGCCGACCGGCTCAACCTGCAGAACGTTGTGAACGGGCTGCAGGCCGAGAAGGAGGCCAGTCTGGAGCTGCAGAAATTGCTGGAGACCGAGAAGGAGGAGAACCTGAGGCTCCGTGCTGATCTAGCTGAAGCTGAGGATTCAATCATGAGGGAGCATGTTAACGGTTTCTCCCGAGCCGTGAAGCAACTCCAGCACTTCAACCTGACTGCTGATTTCTCCAGTGTCGATGTGGACAAGGATTTCAACCGAGCTGGAATCCTTGTTCCATTGGCCGAGATGGAGGATGAGGACGACGATGTCGTGACTCACGGGGAGGAAGGCGAGGATCAAGTGGCCGAGGAGGTTCCCGAAGGTGAAGTGGGCCAACCTAGTCAATCTGCTACCATCTCTCCTGATCAGCCTCTGGCTCATCTAGTTTTATGGCTAGTATGACCAGGGTTTTGTGCAAATTATATCCTATTTTCACCCAAATTAGATTAGATTGTCCTCAAGTAGGGTTTTGAGTCTCTAAAGTAGTTTTAGGATAATTTAGCCAGTTTTGAGTCAAATAATGCACTTATAACTATTTCTTTGTTTTCAAGTTAAATAGAAGTTGAGGGAATAAAGAAACAGGGAGTTCGCCTCGCGAGAGTCTTCTCGCCCCGCGAACCTGAAAGCCAGCAGAACAGTAAAAATGTCATCCTCTCTGGTTCGCTGTTGTGACTCCGGCAAGTGTACCGGGTCGTCGCAAGTAATAAAAACACGGTAAGATTCTACCGAGGTCGAACACAAGGATTGGGTTACCAATTCGACTAAATTGTCAAGAAATCCGATACGTTGGTTAAGCAATAGAAGGTGGTTGAGAGAAAGAGATTGAGATCGCGAATTCAAGAATCGATTCAAATAACGCTACGGTGATTAAATTCAGAAATAAAAGCATCTAAGGTTTCGAATCCACCTACCCAATCATGCAAAGTACCCAAGTGATGATATTCTCCTCCCTAAGTTCAATTTTAATGTCAACCGGGACCCCTAAATTCTCCTAAATCCACTTCAGTGCTCATTAGGACGTATTCGATGATTTGAGTTAATTACTTGCTAGGTCTCTTAACCCTAATCTCGAATTCTATTAATTCTTGTTCCCTATAGGTTGCATCGATCTCCTACTCACTCTCGTGCAATACTCGACCGATGTTCCCAATTCAAGTTCTAAAACGCGAATCGCCGCTAGGCCTCAACACGCTTAACTAGTCGATCACGCTAGCATATAATCGACACAATGAAAACAGAATTGGAAAATCATAATTGAATTAAAGGAGAGAGAGTTACATTACATGAACACTATGCCGCCATGGGTGGCTTCATCGATCCCCTAGACAAGAGGACTAGTTCCTCATGTCCGTAACAACAACGCACGTACAATCGGGATTCATCCTAAGCCTAAAAATTAAGAGAGGAGAAGAAAAGAAGAAAATCCCAGAACAAGGGTTACAAAAGGTCTCTGAAAAATTCTGATCCAAAAAGTCCTCTTTTGCATTACGATCTGCTCTCTATTTATAAGGAGGCCACGCGTCACGGCCGTGATGGCCATCACGGCCAGGCCGTGATGGCTTCTGCTTCTGGCGCACTTCTGGAATTTGAACATTCGCGACGCGAAGGATGTCTCGCGACGCGAGTCCTCTTGTCATGGCCCGTGATATGAATCACGGCCAAGCCGTGATGTTCTCTGTCTTGTGTGGATTTTGGGTCACGGCCGTGATACACATCACGGCTAGGCCGTGATGGTCTCTGACTTGTGTGGCATTTAGGTCACGGCCGTGATATACATCACGGCTAGGCCGTGATGGTCTCTGACTCTGGTGCTTTTCTGGAGTTCACACACTCGCGACGCGAAGGACGTCTCGCGACGCGAACCTTCCCGTCACGGCCCGTGATATGAATCACGGCCAAGCCGTGATGGTCTCTGTCTTCCCGGGTCTTCAAACTCTCGCGGGGCGAGCTTCCTCTCGCGGGGCGAGAATCTCCAGAATGGCAATCTCCACTATTTCTTGACTTTCCTTAATTCTTAGAGCTTCACTTATGGACCTGAAAACAACTCAAGCAACCACAAGCGTAACTCTACCCAAAATAACCTAAAAACTACACAAAAGACGCAAAACGAGTCAAAGTCCAACTTAGAAACAAAACAAGGCAAATTTGGGCGAAAACGAGAGTGAACTCGAATAAATTGGCACATAAACCCTAGTTCATCTAGTCATAAAACTAGATAAGCCAAAGGCTTATCATTCGCCCCGCGAACAACACCTCGCCTCGCGACCCTGAAAGCTGACTGTTCCAGAGAAATGCAACTCGTTCTGTGTCGCCTCGCGGATACATGTCTCGCCTCACGAGACTGAAGACCAGAAGCCATGACTGTTCTATTCCTCGCCACGCGAGTAGTACTTCGCCCCACGAGAACACCAAACGTTGCTGACTCTTCACAATATTCGCCTTGCGAGCGAGTGTTCGCCTCGCGAGTGGGCTTAGTTTCTGAATAGTATAAAAGGCTGTTCTGGGCAGATTGACAGAACTTTTGCTTCTCCATAGTTTTTCCATATTTTTCTGTGTGTTTCGTTTTTTTCATGGAGAACTGATTTTCTAGATTAATCTACTGTAATTGATTTCCATCATACTTGAGGTTCTTGTAATTCCGGTTTTGTATGCTTTTCCCTTTTCAATACCATGTTATACATTTCTGTTTGTTTAATTCAGGAGTGTATAGTGTTGTGTTGATTCATTTCAGTGATGTTATGTTCCTATACTTAATCGCATTTGTTTAATTCGCGTGTGTTCATTCATGTTCGTTTAGTTCATGAGGGCTTAACCCCGTTTGTTTAATTCAGGAATAGGAACATATATCCGTAGTAGCGATTTCGTTTGTTAATTGTTGCTACAACTGAAAGGGGATTAGAATCTGCTTAGGGCTTGGAATTTACATGAACCGATGATAGTTGGGAAATCGAGAACAGTAGGTTAATCGCTTTAGTTTATTTGTTAATCTCTTAAACTTCTCTGTTTATTGCTTTGTTTTCCTTAATTGCATTCCAATCCAAACCCCCCCCCCCCCCCCCCAAAAAAAACTGATTTTTGTGATAAATAACACTTCAGGAGTCCTTGTGAGACGACATCCGAGTTGTCGCCCTAAACTACGTTTTTACAAACCGCTCGTTCTTTTTGGCGCGTGCGCGACAGCGCGACCAAAAATTGGCACCGTTGTCGGGGACTCTTGTTTGTTATTTTTCGCATTTTTTTTCCTTTCTTTTATTTTCGTTTTTGTTTTGAATTGGTCTGGCTACTAGGTCTACTTGCCCTGAATTGTGTGATTTTGATCCGGAAATTGAAAGAACACTGCACACACGCCGTAGAGAATTTCGGGCTAGCACTAGTAGTGATTCTAATTCTAAAACTGTTTTTGCTAACATGGGTGACCAAAGGACATTAAGACAGCTTGCTGCCCCTAATGTTAATTATAATGGCTTGTGTATTGCATATCCTGGTGCTGATACCCCCTTTGAATTAAAATCTGGTTTCATTCACTTGTTGCCAAAGTTTAATGGTCTTGCAGGTGAGGATCCACACAAGCACTTGAAGGAATTCCAGGTTGTTTGCTCCACAACCTCGAGATCAGAAGGAGTAACTGAGGATAGCATCAAGCTAAAAGCTTTTCCGTTCTCACTCCAGGGAGCTGCAAAGGATTGGCTGTTATATCTTGAGCCCAACTCTATTACCACCTGGAACGATTTGAAGAGGGTTTTCTTAGAGAGATATTTTCCTGCCTCCAGAGCTGCATCAATTAGGAAGGAAATATGTGGCATCAGACAAGGAAATGAGTCGTTGGCTGAATATTGGGAGAGATTCAAGCATTTGGTATCCAGTTGCCCCAGACATCGATTTTACGAACAGCTTCTTATCCAGTACTTTTATGAGGGGTTACTGCCGATGGATAGGAATATTTTGGATGCTGCTAGTGGGGGAGCACTTGTTGATAAAACCCCAGCTGCTGCCAAGCAACTAATTGAAAATATGTCACTGAATTCCCAGCAGTTTACAACCAGAAGAAATTCTGTTGAGACAAGAGGTGTGCATGAGGTCCATAGCTCTTCGTCCCACCAGGACCTTGAGAATAGAATGGATGAGCTCACTTCTTTTGTAAGGCAATTGGCAATAGATAGGGTTCAGCCTGCAAGGTTGTGTGGCATGTGCAACTCTCCTGAGCACCCGTATGATGCATGCCCCATTCCGAAGGAAGAGTTCGTCACTGATCTGTCTCAGGCTTATGCAGTCCATCCCTATAATCAAGGCAATAACCAGAACCGGTACAACACTCCAGACCTCTCCACAAATAGGTACCATCCCAATTGGAGGAATCATCCTAATCTTCGGTATGGGAACTCATCCCAACAACAACCGATGGCACCTCAGAATCCTCCTCAACAACAACACGTCTGCACCTTCTGGACCTTCACTAGAGGACATGTTCAAGCGAATGACTGAACAAAATCTACAGTTGCAGCAGCAAATTGGACAGTTCCAGGCACAGTTCCAGGCCTCACAGCACACGAGATCGTAGCCGACAAGATGCTAGCATTCAAGATTTGAGGACACAAGTTGGACAGCTTGCCACTTCCATAAATAACATACAGCAAGCTCAAGGGACAACCCAGCTACCTGCATAGACAGTGATGAATCTCAATGCCTCCAATCCTAATGTGAGTGCCATTTCTCTGAGATCTAGAAGAGTTGTTGAGGCATCCTCTGGAAAAGATGAAGAAATTGTTGAGGTAACTCCTGAGCCTACTGTTGATGTTGAAGCTGAGAAGGTATACATCCCACCAATCCCCTTCCCACACAGAGTTCAGAAAAATAAGAAGATTGGTGGGGAAGACAAGGAGAGGGAAATTTTAGATGTGTTCAGAAAGGTAGCTGTGAATATTCCCCTTCTAGATGTGATCAAGCAGGTGCCCAAGTATGCAAAATTTCTAAAGGATCTATGCACCAACAAGAGAAGGTTGAAGAATAATGAGAGAGTTGATTTGGGAAGAAATGTTTCAGCTCTTATCCAGTCTAAGCCTGCACCAGAAAGAGTTGTTGTTTTAGCCCCTACTCAGGCACTACCACAGAAGTGCAAGGACCCAGACACTTTTACAATTCCATGCACTATTGGGGACAGAAATTTTGAAAATTGCATGCTGGATTTGGGAGCCTCCATAAATGTCATGCCCACTTCTATTTTCAATAACCTTGATCTTGGGCCCTTGCAGTATACAGGTCTCACTATCCAGTTGGCCAACAGGACCAGTGCCCGCCCCATGGGAATGGTAGAAGATGTGCTGGTACAAGTTGATGAGTTGATCTTCCCTGCTGACTTCTACATACTGGACATGGCAGGAGAGACACATTCCAGTAAATCACCAATCATCCTGGGCAGACCATTCATGAAGACAGCTAAGACTAAGATTGATGTTGATGATGGGACCATGTCTATGGTGTTTGGTGATATTGTGGCAAAGTTTAACATCTTTGATGCTGTGAAACAACCATTGGAAGAGCACTCTGTTTTCCATATAGAGCTGCTTTCTGAGACTATTGAGGACACCCATGAGGACTTGTTTTCTGATTTTCTATTTGTTTCTGGCTATGATAATATTTCTTCATGTCCTGATTGTACTAACACTAACCATTGTGTGGTGTATGCTGAGATTGCTGCATGTTTAGCAGGTGATAGATTTGTCAGTGCAGTGAATGAGGAACATGCAGAAGATGAAGCAGCGCCGGAGACCCTCCCTACCTATCTGCCACCTCCCCCTGCGAAACCACCAGAAGGACTGGATTTTGCACCATGGCCAGTTCAAGGGGTTGAATCCCAATTTTATTGGGAGGACTTTGTTGAGAAAGCGGTCATCTTTGCACAAAGAGGAAGTGATGGATCCGCCGCATTGGGAAAGGTCACCATAATTGTCAAGTGCTCACTCCTATCTCAAGGCTGTAAGTTATGGGACCATGGAATGAACTCCCTCTCCTTGGCTTTATACTACAAGCAATGGGATCCAGGCGGAAGCTCCCATCTACACTGCCACCTGATCAGGGAGTACCCTTTCCTTTCCCTCACTCTGATTTTATAGTTATATTGTTTCATTGGGGACAATGCATGTTTTAAGCGTGGGGGAGGGAACTAGTTGTAGTTTTGTTTTGTCTTATCTTTCTTTTAGCTCTTGAATAAATTGTGTGAGTCTTATATTGGCAAGTTTTATTGGTTTTGATTAATTTTGCACAGTGATTGCATGATTTATGTGATGATTCCCCCTAGGCAGAAAAAATTTTGTTTTTGAAAAGTGATCCCCATGTGATTGAAAACTGAACTTTTAGATTTTGTTGTGATGGTATGATTTATGATAAGTTTGGGGTGAAGGGAAGCACACACTAGGGATAGAATCTCTGTCAAACAATTTGCAAAAAAATGTCCAGGTGAGGTTTTGAGCCTCCAACATGTTTTTAACTGTGTGAAATCACTTTTAAGTTGCACTTTCCCGAATTTGCTTGAATCTCTTTTTGGTTTGCATGTTTATGTGTTTGCTTCAGATGATTTAGGCATTTTCTTTGTAAATAACCACTTCGCCTAAAATAACCAATTCCTAATGCATGTTCCTTAGTTAGCCCCTTTGAGCCTGATTAGCCTGTTAGTTCTTGACAACTTGATGTTTGAGCCTAAATTCTGGAAAAACCATGTTAACCCGATCTTAGGATTAGGAGAGCATGGAATCTTATGAAAGAGAAGGTTTGCAAGAAACTAAGTTTGGGGTGGCTACAAGGATATGATGTGTTGTTTGGGATTGAGAAAAAGAAAAAAATATAATAAAAAGGTTGAAAAAAAAAGGGAAAGAAAAGAAAATCAAAAAAAAAGAAAAAAAAAGAAAAGTGTAAAAATTTTAAAAATAAAAGTATTAGAAGAAATGGCTGTAGTCACCCAAGGCATAAACAAAAATGAGAAAAGGAACTTGAGTGGAATTTCAATATTTTGAGGTGTTTCATGCTCTCTTAGTTCCTAGGGACTTCAGCCCAGTACCTTTGTATATCCTACCCTTATCCAGGCCCCATTACAACCCATAAAAGACCTTTTGATGTTGCATGCATGTTTTCTGTGGGAATCATTTGGAGATGAAAATCAAATTTATGGGAAGTGCTCTTAAAAGTGAAATTGAGGAAAATGTTGTTAGCCTGACACAAACTGAGCGAATGAGCGAAACACTAATTGCCCTTGTGAGGAAGGCGATTGTTTGAATTTGGTGATCTCCCTCTTGTGTGTAACTTGGATCCCTTGCTTAGATTACTGATTGTTTGAATGATGAAATTCTCAATGTTTAGAATATATGATTGTGGGGATTGCTTTGTTTGAAAGGGGGGAACATTGAAGAAAATTGTTTTGATGAATTGCATGAAATTGTGCAAGGTTGATTGAATCTTTTAAGCTTGCCAGGTCTTGAGTCTTGTTGATTTTTGAGTTGTAGTTTGCTTGGGGACAAGCAAAGTTTAAGTTTGGGGTATTTTGATAAGCCTCTGGCTCATCTAGTTTTATGGCTAGAGTGACCAGGGTTTTGTGCAAATTATATCCTATTTTCACCCAAATTAGATTAGATTGTCCTCAAGCAAGGTTTTGAGTCTCTAAAGTAGTTTTAGGATAATTTAGCCAGTTTTGAGTCAAATAATGCACTTATAACTATTTCTTTGTTTTCAGGTTAAATAGAAGTTGAGGGAATAAAGAAACAGGGAGTTCGCCTCGCGAGAGTCTTCTCGCCCCGCGAACCTGAAAGCCAGCAGAACAGTAAAAATGTCATCCTCTCTGGTTCTCCCCGCGAACAACACCTCGCCTCGCAACCCTGAAAGCTGACTGTTCCAGAGAAATGCAACCCGTTCTGTGTCGCCTCGCGGATACATGTCTCGCCTCGCGAGACTGAAGACCAGAAGCCATGACTGTTCCATTCCTCGCCACGCGAGTAGTACTTCGCCCCGCGAGAAGACCAAACGTTGCTGACTCTTCACAATATTCGCCTCGCGAGCGAGTGTTCGCCTCGCGAGCGAGTGTTCGCCTCGCGAGTGGGCTTAGTTTCTGAATAGTATAAAAGGCTGTTCTGGGCAGATTGAAAGAACTTTTGCTTCTCCATAGTTTTTCCATATTTTTCTGTGTGTTTCGTTTTTTTCATGGAGAACTGATTTTCTAGATTAATCTACTGTAATTTATTTCCATCATACTTGAGGTTCTTGTAATTCCTGTTTTGTATGCTTTTCCCTTTTCAATACTATGTTATACATTTCTGTTTGTTTAATTCAGGAGTGTATAGTGTTAGGTTGATTCATTTCAGTGATGTTATGTTCCTATACTTAATCGCGTTTGTTTAATTCGCGTGTGTTCATTCATGTTCGTTTAGTTCATGAGGGCTTAACCCCGTTTGTTTAATTCGGGAATAGGAACATATATCCGTAGTAGCGATTTCGTTTGTTAATTGTTGCTACAACTGAAAGGGGATTAGAATCTGCTTAGGGCTTGGAATTTACATGAACCGATGATAGTTGGGAAATCGAGAACAGTAGGTTAATCGCTTTAGTTTATTTGTTAATCTCTTAAACTTCTTTGTTTATTTCTTTGTTTTCCTTAATTGTATTCCAATCCAAACCCCCCAAAAAAAACTGATTTTTGTGATAAATAACACTTCAGGAGTCCTTGTGAGACGACATCCGAGTTGTCGCCCTAAACTACGTTTTTACAAACCGCTCGTTCTTTTTGGCGCGTGCGCGACAGTGCGACCATCTCCCCATGCCGAGGGGGACGTTGATCCTGAAATTGTATAAGTAGTTTAGGAAGCATATTGTTTTTGTGTAGTTCTCTTTTTGAATTTTCATGTATTCGGGGCCTTGCCCCTTTATCTTAATGAAATTCCTTATTTACGTATGAATCCATTTGTACTTTGAAAAAATTTCTTTTATGTTTTATGGGCTCGGTACAATGACTCTGATCAGTCAATTTGGTCAGCCCTTTTATGTTTTATACACCTTTATAGGCTCGGCACTTCGACCCTGATCGGTTGATTTTAGCTCGGTCAGCCTCTTTAGGATTTAAGTACCTTTATAGGCTCGGACGGCCTCTTTAGGATTTTAGCACCTCTATAGGCTCGGATGGCCTCTTTAGGATTTAAGCACCTCTATAGGCTCGGACGGCCTCTTTAGGATTTAACAATTTTAACATAATAGCTCAACTGAAGAAAAAAAAAATTTCATTTATTTATTTTTCCTAGTGTGCCTCGTTAAAACCTTCTCGGCCAAAACCTCATGGGAAAAAGACCGAGATAGGAAAAAGAGTGCATCACTGATAACTTTAGCTAAAATAAAATTTGAGGTGGGAAGTGTTCCATGTTCTGAGAACTGACTTTCCTGACAATTCCTCTAGCCTGTAGGCCCCATTTCCTAGATTTTCTGCTATCCTGAATAGGCCTGACCAGTTTGCCGCGAGCTTACCCTCCCTGGAGTCTTTTCTTGCGTCGCTTTGCAGTCTCAGCACTAAGTCGCCCTGCACAAATTCCCTTGGGCGCAGCCTTGAGTTGTACTTCCGAGTTGCTTTTTGCTTGCATAGCTCGTCCCTGATTCTTGCTGTATCTCGCACTTCCTCGACCATGTCAAGCTCAACTCGGAGTTCTTCTTCATTTTTACTTTCATTGTGATGCTGCCTTCGAAAGGAGAGCTCACCGAGTTCAACTGGAATCATTGCATCGGTTCCAAAGGTTAGTTTGAACGGTGTTTCTCCCATTGAGGATTGTGGTGAGCAATGGTAAGCCCACAGAATGCTTGGTAACTGCTCAACCCAAGCCCCTTTTGATTGTCCCAACCTTCTTTTGAGCTCGTTCAGAATAACTTTATTAGCTGCCTCTGCTTGGCCATTTGTTTGTGGATGCTCAACCGAGGTCACTTTGTGTTTAATTCCGAGGTTGGAGTAAAACTCTCCAAGCTCCTTATCGGTGAATTGCTTTCCGTTGTCTGTCACAACTGCATAAGGAAGGCCATGCCTGCATACAATATTCTTCCACACAAAATTCTGGACCTTTTTCGCAGTTATTGTAGCCAATGGCTCTGCTTCAATCCATTTGGTGAAGTAGTCTACCCCTACCAGGAGGAACTTGACCTGACCCTTGGCCACTGGGAAAGGACCGACTATGTCCATCCCCCACATAGTAAAGGGCCAAGGTGAGAACATGGAGTGGAACTCTTCTCCTAGGGCACGAGCTATGTTGGCGAACTTCTGACAAGGGTCACACCTATTGGTCCAGGTAGAGCAATCGAGCCTCATGGTTGGCCAGTAAAACCCTGCTCGTAGGATCCGAGCTGCCAGAGATCGGCCACCTGAATGCATTCCGCAGATTCCTCGGTGCATCTCATCCATTACATACTCGGACTGCTCCTTTGTGAGGCACTTCAGTAACGTCCTGGAGAATCCCCTCTTGTACAGCTAGCCGTCTAAGATGGTGTAGTGACAAGATTTTTGGCGGATTCGCCTTGCCTCCTTTTGGTCATCAGGTAGTTTGTCCGAGGTTAAATACTCCCAGATTGGAGTCATCCAGCCCAGGTCATAGTGCTCGGCTACTGTCACCTCGGCAGTCTTTATGCTCGGCTCAAGGAGGTTTTCTTGAATGAAAGTTCTTAGTTGGCCTGCCCTCTTGGTACTTGCCAATTTGGACAGCAGGTCTGCTCTGGAATTCTCTTCTCGAGGTATGTGCTCAATGGAGAAATGCTCAAATTCAGAAATGAGGCTATTAACTTTGCAGAGATATCTGGTTAGTTGGGGGTCTTTTGTCTGATAATTGTCCGAGACTTGTCCCGTTATGAGCTGTGAGTCACTTCTGCATTTTAGCTCCCGGACCCTGATTTCTTTAGCTAACAATAGCCCAGCACTAAGGGCTTCATACTCTGCTTGGTTGTTGGAAGCAGTGAACCCAAACTTCAAAGATTGCTCGAGGATTAGGTCATCAGGTCCCTCAAGAATTATTCCAGCCCCGCTTCCTTTCAAGTTGGATGATCCATCAACATATAGGAGCCAGATGAAGGATTCTGACTTTGGTTTGGAAGAAAGCTCTACGATAAAATCAGAGAGGCATTTGGCTTTCATGGGTCCCCCTTGGTTCATACCGTAGACCGAACTCTGACAACTCCACTGACCAAGCTATCATTCGTCCGGCTAGATCAGGTTTCCTGAGTACCTGCTTTATCGGATGATCCGTCTTGATGATGACCTGGTGAGATTGGAAATAAGGTCGTAACCTTCGAGATGCCATAACTAAGGCGAGAGCCAGTTTTTCAATTACTTGGTATCGCGTTTCCGCGTCTTTCAGAATCCTACTGACATAATATACCGGCATCTGTTGCTCCTCCTCTTCTTGGATAATCACTGCACTGATTGCATAATCATTGACGGAGATGTATAGGTACAAATCTTTGCTGAGCTGAGACCGAGTGAGGATTGGGGGAGATGCTAAGAAGAGTTTCAGATCTTCGAAGGCCTTCTCACATTCTTCAGTCCAAATGAAATCCTTTGGCTTTTTCAGGAGTTGGAAAAAAGGTCTTGCCTTCTCTGCGGACTTCGGGAGGAAGCGGGATAGGGAGGCTAATCGGCCGGCTAGCCTCTGAATTTCCTTCACATTCTGAGGACTCCGCATTTCCATGACGGCTTTGCACTTATCTGGATTGGCTTCGATTCCTCGGTGTGTTAGCATATACCCCAAGAATTTTCCTCCTTGTACACCGAAAGAGCACTTCTCTGGATTCAGTCTCATGTTGTACTTTCTGAGTTGGCCGAAGATTTCCTCGAGGTCGGCAGGGTGCTGGCTCAGATCATCGGATTTTACTACCATGTCATCAACATATACTTCTAAGTTTTTTCCGATTTGACCGGCGAAAACCTTGTCCATAAGCCTCTGATATATTGCCCTGGCATTTTTTAGGCCTAAGGGCATTACTCGGTAACAGTAATTTGTCCCATCAGTCATAAACGCTGTTTTTTCCTCATCGGGTGGGTACATCCTGATCTGATTGTAACCTGAATATGCGTCCAAGAAGGACAAGACCTTGTAACCTGAGGCCCCATCCACCAGTCTATCGATGTTGGGCAAGGGATAGGAATCCTTTGGGCATGCCTTGTTGAGGTCGGTATAGTCGGTGCACATCCGCCATTTACCATTGGCCTTTTTGACTAATACCACGTTGGCTAGCCAAGTGGTGTATTTCACCTCTCGGATGAAATTTGCTTTGAGCAGTTTAGAAGTCTCCTCGGCCATTGCTCGGCGCCTTTCTTCACCCAGCTTCCTTTTTCTCTGAGTTATAGGTTTAGCTTCGGGACATATAGACAGCTTATGGCACATAAAATTGGGGTCTATGCCCGGCATATCCGATGTCTTCCAGGCAAACAGGTCAGCATTCTTTCTTAAGACCGTGTGAAGCCTCTCTCTGAGTGAGGGGTCCAGCTGACTACCGACGTGGGTGCACTGTTCGGGATGGGCTCCCAACTGGAACCTTTCTAAAGACTCTGTGGGTTCGGCCCTGGACTCGTACATCTCCGCCCTTGGGTGCAGTTCAAACATGCTGACCGAACTGGTTGAAGTTACTGAGCTGACAGAGCTTACCACTACTGCTTTACCATCCTCGGCATTCTTTGGGTCGTCCTGGTGACGGGTAACCTTCAGGCTGTCCACATAGCACCGCCTTGCTAGCTTTTGGTCAGCTCGGACCGCAAATATCTCCCCGGAGTCGGCTGGGAATTTCATTGTCAGGTGTGGGGTAGAGACAATTGCCCCGAGCTCATTCAACGTCGGTCTTCCGATAAGGATATTGTACGATGTACTGGCTGTTGTGACGCCGGCAAGTGTACCGGGTCGTCGCAAGTAATAAAAATAACACGGTAAGTAATTACCGAGGTCGAACTCAGGGATTGGGCTACCAATTCGACTAATCCGCGGGAAATCAGATACGTTTGGTCAAGTTACAGAAGGTGGTTGAGGGAGAGAGAATAGGATCAAATTCAAATTAACAAATCTAATAAAATAATTAGCTAAAAATCTGAAATTAAAATATCCAAGGTCTCAAATCCACCTACCCAATCATGTATAGTACCCAAGTGATGATGAATTCCTCCCTAAGTTCAATTACAATGTCAACCGGGACCCCCAAATTCTCCTATATCCACTGTCGTGCTCAATAGGACGTATTCGACGATTGGATTATTTACTTACTAGGTCTCATAATCCTAATCTCGAATTTGATTCATTCTTATTCCCTATAAGGTTGCACTAATCTCCTAAATCCACTGTCGTGCTCATTATTCAATTAGTGATTCCAATCCAAGTTCTAAAACGCGAATCGCCATTCGGCCTCAAACACGTTTAACTAGTTAATCACGCAAAACATATGATCAACGCATTCAAATCAGAATTGGAAAACATGTATTGAGAAAAGGGAAAAAGACATACATCACATTAACACTATACCGCCATGGGTGGCTTCATCGATCCCTCGGACGAGGGGATTAGTTCCTCATGCTCATAGACAAACAATCGGACTTAACCACCATCGTAAAATAAAAAGAAAAGAGGAGACGCAACTCCAAAGAGAAACAAGGATTCGTAACTACTGATCTAAACTAGTGGAAAAACCCTCTCCCTCCAAATTCTGATCTGAAACAGCCTTTAAATAAGGATTCTGTTTCTCGCCCGCTCGCGGGGCGAGCTTACTATCGCGACGCGAATTTTAGTTTTGGCGCGCATTCAAGTTTGGATTTTCGCGAGGCGAGAGTGTGTTCGCGGGGCGAGTCTTCCAACTTCAATCTGTCACAGCCGTGACCTTCATTACGGCTAGGCCGTGATGGTCTCTGTCTTCCAAGGTCTTCAAACTCTCAGGGGCGAGACTTCAATTCTAGGCTGACCTTCATCACGGCTAGGCCGTGATGGTCTCTGACTTCCAGGTCTTCATGATTCGCGAGGCGAGTATACTGTTCGCGGGGCGAGCCAGAGTGATGCCTGTTCCTGCTTTATCTGATGTTCAGGCTCGCGAGGCGAGCATCCACTTGCGAGGCGAGCATCTCCAGAAGTGCTTTTTCCACTGCTTCTTGACTTTCCTTGACTCCCGGAGCTTCACTTATTGACCTGAAAACACCAAAAGCAACCAAAAGCATAATTCTATCCAAAATAAGCTAAAAACTACACAAAAGATGCAAAACGAGTCAAAGTCCAACTTAGGAACAAAACAAGGCAAATTTGGGCGAAAACGAGAGTGAACTCGACTAATTGGCACATAAACCCTAGTTCATCTAGTCATAAAACTAGATAAGCCAGAGGCTTATCAAAACACCCCAAACTTAAACCTTGCTTGTCCCCAAGCAAGCTAAAACTCAAAAACGACTCAAGACTTGGCAAGCTTAAGGGAACCAATCGATTTCGCACAAATTTCATGCACTCAAAACAGTTTTTTCTCCAATGATTTCCCCCCTACATTAACGTAATCCCCACATTCATTTACTTTAAACAATTGAGAACTTCATCATTCATGCAATCATTAATCTAAGTTGAGGATCAGAGTCACACACAAAAGGAAGATCACCAATTTCAAACAATTGCCTTCCTCACAAGGGTATGTAAAATTTCACTCATTCGCTCAAATTCGTCTAGGTTATCAATTTTTCACTCAACTTCACATTCCAAGAGCACTTCCCATGAATTTGATTTTCATCTCAAAAATGGTTCCCACGAAAACATGCATGCAACATCAGAAGGTCTTTTATAGGTTGTAATGGGGCCTGGCTGAGGGTAGGATAATCAAGGATACTAGGCTTAAGTCCCTAGGAACTAAGAGAGCATGAGCATTAGACATATTTTCTACTCAAAATTTTTTTTCCATTTTTTCTTTTTGCCTCGGGTGACTACAGCCTTTTCCTTGCTATTTTTTCTGTTTTGCCCCTTTTCTTTTGGCAATTTTTTTTTTAATCAACCTTTATTTTTCTTTTTCTCACCCCCAATATGACACATCACCTTGTAGCCACCCCAAACTTAGTTCCTCACAACCATTCTCTTGCTACCCTTCCATGCTCTCCTAATCCTAAGATTGGGTTAACATGGTTTTTCAGATTTTGGCTTGTAATATAGGGTCATCAAGAAACAATAGGCTAATTAGGCTCAATGTGGCTAACTAGGGAACATGCATTAGGGATGGTCCTTTTTAGGCCAAGTAGTTATTCAAAGAAAATTGCCTAAATCATTTGATGCAACACATAAACATGCAAACCATAAAGAGATTCAAGCAAATTCGGGAAAGTGCAACTTAACAGTGATTCACACATTCAAAAACAGAGTTGGAGGCTCAAATCCTCACCTGGACATTTTGCAAATTGTTTGACCGAGATACAATTCCTAGTGTGTGCACCCCCTCACCCCAAACTTATCATAAATCAAGTAATCACAATAAAATTCTCAAAGTTCAGTTTTCAATTTTTAAGTGGGGATAACTTTTCTATTTTCAGAACCTATGGGGAAATCATCAATGGTCAAAATAATTCATGCAATCAATCTATGCTCAATTTAATTAAAATCCAACAAGCTTGCCGACACGACATTCATACAACAACTCTTGATCTTCTCAAATTATTCAAGAGTGACAAACAAAAACAAAAACAAAAACAAAACAAAACAAAAGTTAGGAGAAGAGAGGGATACCTAACTTGGGTTGCCTCCCAAGTAGCGCTTGTTTAACGTCCCGAGCCTGACTTATTAAGAAGCATCCACCTGGATCCCATAGCCTGTGAAACAAGGGCCAAGAGACGCTCATCATGTGAGATCCTCCACCCGGATCCCATGGTTTATGAAGTGGCCCTCGCAGGAGCAATACGACTCTATCTATGATTCCACCTAGCCTGAGTGTGAAAACTCCATTGACCACTGTAATTATGAACTCACTTCCTCTCGAGTCAAATGGTGTTTTCTTGAGGAAGTGTGCCAGACAAGTGGGAGGGTCTAACTTACCGGTGTCCACACATGCATGCAAGCCAACATATTTATTTAACGCATCAAAATCAGGTTGCTTGGCAAGCATGGTGAAGTCCTCTACCACTTTATTTGCATTTTGTTCTCTAATCCCTTACTCTGGTGCCTTGTTACTTGTCAATTCCTCTTCCTCAGGTTGCTCTTCCTCAACATGTGGTTGTTCCGGGGCCATGTCACTTATCAACTCCTCTTGATCCTCAGGTTGCTCTTCTTCAACATGTGGTAGTTCTTCCTCAACTTCCTGAGAACTAGTTGCATCCCAATCAGATTCCCACACCCTATCGCTTCTAGTTGTTATGGCTTCGCATTGGCCTTAGGGTTGTTCTTGGTATCACCTGGGAAAGTGCCTGTGAGAGGCTCATTTTGTTGTTCTACGAGCTGACCCAACTTCTCTACTGCCGCATTCGCCTTCTCAAATGATGTGGCCATCTTATCAATTGCCGCATTTGTCCTCTCAAGAGCCAACTCCCAAGGTTGTTGTTGTTGGGTCATCTTATCAATTGCCGCACTTGTCTTATCAATTGCCGCATTTATCCTCTCAAGAGCCAACTTCCAAGGTTGTGGCTGCCAATTCTGTTGAGGTTGTTGTTGCCAATTTTGTTGAGGTTGTGGCTGCCAGGCTAGACCACCGCCATCATTACTCCAAGTGAAATCCGGATGGTCTCTACTCATATAACCCCAATACTGATTCTGACTCTGATAGTTGTCCTGGGGCACGCTGTCATAGAAATTGTGGTATGAGTCCACATATTCTTGAGAGTAGTAGAAAGGACAGCTCCAAGTGTAATGGTCTCCATTACAATATTCGCAACCCGGAAGCATTCCCTCGTGTACCTCGCATACACAACAAGGCAAGACCAAGTGGAATCAAGGAAGTAGAGAGAGATAATAGTAAAATAAAAATAAAAATAAAAATAAAAAAGAAAAATGAAAAGAAAAATAACTTAACCAAATAATCAAACTTCCCTAAAACTAGGAAAATTGGCTGTGCCAATCCCCGGCAACGGCGCCAAAAACTTGTTGTGACGCCGGCAAGTGTACCGGGTCGTCGCAAGTAATAAAAGAAACACGGTAAGTAATTACCGAGGTCGAACTCAGGGATTGGGCTACCAATTCGACTAATCCGCGGGAAATCCGATGCGTTTGGTCAAGTTACAGAAGGTGGTTGAGGGAGAGAGAATAGGATCAAATTCAAATTAACAAATCTAATAAAATAATTAGCTAAAAATCTGAAATTAAAATATCCAAGGTCTCAAATCCACCTACCCAATCATGTATAGTACCCAAGTGATGATGAATTCCTCCCTAAGTTCAATTACAATGTCAACCGGGACCCCCAAATTCTCCTATATCCACTGTCGTGCTCAATAGGACGTATTCGACGATTGGATTAATTACTTACTAGGTCTCATAATCCTAATCTCGAATTTGGTTAATTCTTGTTCCCTATAAGGTTGCACTAATCTCCTACTCACTCTCGTGTAATATTCGATTGGTGATCCCAATCCAAGTTCTAAAACGCGAATCGCCTCTCGGCCTCAAACACGTTTAACTAGTCAATCACGCAAAACATATGATCAACGCATTCAAATCAGAATTGGAAAACATGTATTGAGAAAAGGGAAAAAGACATACATCACATTAACACTATACCACCATGGGTGGCTTCATCGATCCCTCGGACGAGGGGATTAGTTCCTCATGCTCATAGACAAACAATCGGACTTAACCACCATCGTAAAATAAAAAGAAAAGAGGAGACGCAGCTCCAAAGAGAAATAAGGATTCGTAACTACTGATCTAAACTAGTGGAAAAACCCTCTCCCTCCAAATTCTGATCTGAAACAGCCTTTAAATAAGGATTCTGTTTCTCGCCCGCTCGCGGGGCGAGCTTACTATCGCGACGCGAATTTTAGTTTTGGCGCGCATTCAAGTTTGGATTTTCGCGAGGCGAGAGTGTGTTCGCGGGGCGAGTCTTCCAAATTCAATCTGTCACAGCCGTGACCTTCATTACGGCTAGGCCGTGATGGTCTCTGTCTTCCAAGGTCTTCAAACTCTCGCGGGGCGAGATTCTTTTCGCGGGGCGAGACTTCAATTCTAGGCTGACCTTCATCACGGCTAGGCCGTGATGGTCTCTGACTTCCAGGTCTTCATGATTCGCGAGGCGAGTATACTGTTCGCGGGGCGAGCCAGAGTGATGATTGTTCCTACTTTATCTGATGTTCAGGCTCGCGAGGCGAGCATCCACTCGCGAGGCGAGCATCTCCAGAAGTGTTTTTTCCACTGCTTCTTGACTTTCCTTGACTCCCGGAGCTTCACTTATTGACCTGAAAACACCAAAAGCAACCAAAAGCATAATTCTATCCAAAATAAGCTAAAAACTACACAAAAGACGCAAAACGAGTCAAAGTCCAACTTAGGAACAAAACAAGGCAAATTTGGGCGAAAACGAGAGTGAACTCGACTAATTGGCACATAAACCCTAGTTCATCTAGTCATAAAACTAGATAAGCCAGAGGCTTATCACTGGCATCTACAATAACATACCTGACTGATACGGACTTGGAGAATCTGCCTTCTTCGAACGTTGTTAAGAGATCTATATAACCTCGGGTCTTGACTTGTTCCCCGGTGAACCCTACCAGCTTGTCCTCCTGCTCTTTTATCAGCTTTTCTGGGATTCCGAGCTTCTTGAAGGTTGCTAGGTAGAGAATATCGGTCGAGCTCCCCTGGTCAATAAGTGTTCGTCTAACCGAGAAGTTGGCCAGCTCGACCGTTATCACCATTGGGTCATCTTGATTTGGATCTACCCCTTGGAAATCATCATCTGTGAATGTTATGGGGGGTCTTGCTCTTGGAGGCCTTCCAGACACCGTGTTAACAGATCGGAGGGCTTTGACATGACGCCTCCGAGCCGAGCTCGTTGTTCCTCCTCCTGCAAATCCCCCCGAGATTGTATTGATGACCCCCCTGATTCCTCCCTCTGATTCTTCGATAGGGGTCCTTTGGTTATTCAGTCGGTCTCCGCCCTGATGATTTCTTCGCAAGTTTGCATCTCGATCTCGGTTATCATGACCGTGTCTTCGTTGTCTTCGATCGGGTCGTCTGCCTCCGTTGTCATCTCGGCGGATGAAACGATCAAGACGGCCTGCTTGTACCAACTCCTCAATCTTTCTCTGGAGTGTCTTGCACTCTTCAGTGGAGTGTCCATAGTTCTAATGCCACATGCACTCTTTGCTTCTGTCATCATTGTCCGGTGTTTTGGATGGTTCAGGTAAGGTAAGCAACTCGGCGCTGCACACCTCCTGAAGGATGGCTGCCCGAGATCGGTTCAACGGAGTATAAGATGGATACCTGGGATGCTTCTGCGGGAATTCTCTTTCATTGGCTTTTTGGGTCCTTTGTGAGTCAGACCCCCTGTTTCTGTCTTTGTTCGAGGCTGAGCTCTTGTCCTCGAAACCTCTTTCTCTCCTTTTAAATTCCAGCATCTCTTCCGAGTTCATAAAACCTGTAGCCTTTTCCTGCAGCTCTTCAAAATCTCTTGGTGGCTTTCGAGATAGGTACTCAAAGAATGGTCCTGGATTTAGTCCGGCCATGACGGTGTGGAGGCAGAGTTCCGAGCTCATGTTGGGGATCAGGATCTGCTTAGCATTGAAGCGGGCCATGTAATCTCTGAGCGATTCATTCCTCTCCTGTTTGAAATTTACCAGTGAGACTGAGTGCCTTCTGTGCCTTCGGCTTGCTGCAAATTGTGCAGTGAACTTGGTTACGAGCACATCAAAGGAATCAATCGACCGAGGTGGTAGATTTGTTAGCCAGGTGAGAGCAGGGCCTTGCAAAATAGTCGGAAAAACTTTGCACATGACATCCTCCGAACCAGTCACCAAGTAAATAGAGGAAATAAAAGACTCCACATGCTCGGTTGGGTCAGTGGTGCCATTGAATTTGTCGATGTTAAGGGGCTTAAAATGGGTTGGCACGATTACCTCATTAATGTCATCAGTGAAGGGCAACCTCGGACGCCGGTCCGATGTCCTTCCTTTCTGGCTAGTCCTTCCTGCGTGAGATTTGACTTCTGAATCCCCCAGGGGAGGTTTTGTTTTGGATGCTCGGTTAGTTCCCCGAGGAGAGTGCGCCGGGGGATCCCTCTGGCCGGCCTCGGGTGAGGATTGCTCTCCGTCTGAAGGTGTCAGGGACCTTTCTCTTTTCCGGGCTTTCAAAAGCTTCTGATTTTGTGCGCAGATCTCCTCATTCTCCTTCCGAAGCTGCTTGAGCTGTTCCATAATTTCTTCCAACCGAGTGTTGTCTTCATGGAGGGGGGAGGAAAGATGGTTCTGGGCGTTCGAAGCCTCATGGTCCTCATGATTCATGCTGCTCGCCCCTCCTCGCAGACCGTTCCGTGTGGTCACCATTAAGCTTTTCTTGTGGAACCGGGGACAGTTTCACCTCGGCCCCACGGTGGGCGCCAAATGTTCCTGCCGAGATCCGGTTTACCGGAACCTCGCCGTGAACGTCAAACCAGGGATGAATAAATGGGGTTGTTTTAGGCTATGGCTTGACAAAATGAGATATTCCGGTCCTACGTATCCCAATGGGAATCAAAGCCAGACGTAGTTCTTGATTCATCCCTTGGCCGTGGTAATCGCGATCTCTTAATTTTGTATCGGATGAATACTAGGGAGCAAGGACTCTCTGATAGTCTCTTGGTCGACGCTAGTTCCTCTAATACGCTTAAGAGAGAGTCACCGGCGTTCAGTGAAAAGTGAGTTTCTATCATGAGTACTCCTCCTTTTATAATAGGATTCCCCTATCTTTTAGAGATTTGATTTATCTCTTAAATCTCTTTTGAGATGTGATTTATCTTCCAAATATCTTTTAGAGATCTGGTTTATCTCTTTCAGATAAGATTAAATCAGATAATATCATGATTTAATATTTAATATCTTATCCCCTAATTAAGTGATCTTTAATTTATTATCCTTAACTTCCGAACTGGGCCGGGTATCCGAGCTCGGTGGCCGGTTTTAATCTTCGGCCAGTACAAAAGTTGAGATTGATGTAAAAGAATATAAAGGATATGTTTTTGGTGGGTTGGTTTTATGGGGTTTTAGCATCTATTGAAATAAAATTAGAGTTTAGTATTGGGAAGATCAAGTTTAAAGCTTTTGATCTTGGGGGTCATTGGAATGGGTTGGTTATTCACTGTCTTTCCATATATTACTAAGGAATGAGTTTGCTCATGTTGAATGTCCTCTTCCAACCATTCTTTATTTGCAAACAACTATTTTAAACTTGCATCCCTCATTCTTGCTGTTATTTTTATAAATCTAAATAACGAACTTGCATTTGAGTAACAATTTTTTTTTTGTTTAATATATGATAGGGAAACACTACTTTTGAAGTAAAAGTTGCAGCTAGCCGAGGCTTAACAATATTACTCTACTTATTTTGCTACAGTTTGTGTGTTAGGTTCTCTCTATTCTATGCAAAAATAAAGGATGTGGTCAAACTTTCAAGGAAAAGGATAATCATGACACTGCATGCAGCTACCATCCTGGCCCTGTAGTTTTTCATGACTGGATGAGAGGGTGGAAGTGTTGTGACATTCATGTAAAAGAATTTGATGAGTTCATGAGCATTCCTACATTCACAAAGGGATGGCATAACGCCGATCCAGGGTCCTGACCAATGGAGACAGCAAAGGATGAGTTGTTTTACTGCAGTTTTTGTGAGAGATTTTCAAAAAATCTAGAAAATGGTTAAATGCATATAACGCACAACTATCATAATACGATTAAATGGTTCAGAGGTCGTGACCTTACATATTTGTTGAGGTGATGCGAGTTTGATTCCTGCCTACAACATTTTTGTTGAGTAATATGACCGTTATTCAACGGGAAGAAAAAATTAAAATGGCAAACCACCATTGTGCAGATTCAAACCCGAGACCTATGCACACAAGGGGCACGCCTGTTGGCCGCTAGGCTAACTAGTATTATGTGTTAGTATGTAATCGCTATTGTTACTTAAGTAACGAATTTGGCAGTTACTAAATCCTTTAAAGAGTTGTTTTGCTTCACCAAGTGACATGAGTTAGTCTAAAAATAGGATCATCTACATGTAGTAATGAATACGAAAATCTCAGAATTTCCCAAGCCATCTTCACTCCAAATCACCTTCTTTTCTCCCTTGTGCGTAGAGAGAGTTAAGAAGACTATTGTTCTGTAAATTGTCATTGACGATACGCTTGGTTTAGGGTGTGCAAACCAAACCAAGGTTACTCCACTGTATCCTGAAGGGGATTCGCCAGTTACACCTGTTGCATCCAATCTACGAGGAGAGATTGGTGGGGACGAATCGAACCTAAAGCCTAGTGTTCCTACACGCCTTGGAGATTGCGCATTACCTTTGTTTTTTTCTTCTTTATTGCAAATCCATACCCCATTATCTAACAGTTTTTATTGCTTTAATTGGAAAGGACCGTCATTAATTAGAACAAAACATCCCCCCACCCCTCTTCATCTTGGTTGTTCCCTCGCAATTGGT
Organism: Sophora flavescens; assembly: GCA_030762895.1. NCBI lineage: Eukaryota > Viridiplantae > Streptophyta > Magnoliopsida > Fabales > Fabaceae > Sophora > Sophora flavescens. The sequence continues at coordinate 34,320,203 of CM061068.1, forward strand.
CAACCTTCATAGTTAACTTGCTGAGTTCATAAGATGCCACTCCATGAGCATGATCACTGTAATAGTGTAGGATGTGAAACTTTTGTCATTTGTTCCTTGAATATCAGAATATGCATCTGTATGATCAGTTTGGAACTGTCTAATCCTCAAAGATTTTGGAATATGTATTTTTCCCTCTAGAAAAAACGGTGAACATGTTTCCATTGTTGTTTCACAATCCTGCCTATTTATCTTCTGCTTTTTTGATTTTGCTTAATGTAATTTTAAAAAAAAAAAATTGGCTTTTCTTATGCATAATACACCGGAGAGAGAAAGGCACATACATACTACTTTTTGTGATAGTTGCCATTTCTTGTCTTTCCTAATGAATAAAAGGTGGTGTATTTTGACAGGGAGTTTCAGACATTTACTTGTGGTGGAGAAGAATAAGAAGATCATTGAAGCTGCAGGTGTGGTTGCAGAGGAAGTTGTGAGTCATTTTTAAAGTGTTTTGAGTTTCACTTTCATTTTTAAATATATATTTTTTTACAAAAAACATATCATTGTCTATAAGTCCTGCTGTGACTTGCTGAGAAATCATTTATGCTACCTGAAGTTTTTTTATGTGAAAGTCCATAAGAGACTAATATGCATTCTCATCTTGAAAAACCACCACCAGAAGATGTTATGAAATTTCTCTCTGTTAGTGTTGACTTTGAAGAAAACAAAAATTCATGACTTGTGTAGAGAAACTGAAACCTCTTCATCTTTTACCCTTATATGAGAAGTAATTGAGTTTTGTGTGCAATCTCTCTCATCGTAGTTGATTCACAATCTCTTTTCTTCTTCTTTGTGGTAGTGTGGTAGGGTGAATGTGCATATAAGAAAGTTTATGTTAGGAATGATCCTGATAATAAGGTGTTGTTTTGTGCTTGCATCCAATTGGTAGCATTTAAAAATTATGTGCTTTTTCACCAACAATACTGTTTTTTGCACTTCTGCTTATGGTAATGGCAGGGAGTAGGAGCTATGATAAAAAAAATTGGGTGATTGAGGATGCATTAACATATATACATAGCATTGCTCTTGAGGGATCTATATTGGTAGGTGATATGATTTTATGTATATTTTTTCCTTATAATTCCAAGTAGTATAGTAGTAGTATTTGATAGCTTTCTTATTGTGATTCTTATGTCCTTAGAATATTTAATAGAAACAACAGTTTGACATGATAGATGATAGAGTTAGACAAAGGGTTTTAGCGAACTCTTTTATGTTAGTATAAAGTGTATGCTTTCGGTAGAAATATAAGAAAAATACATGGAGGGCATAGGTTATTCCACACTTGAGTATTGGCAAAAAGACTTCCGCTTGCCAAAGAGAAAATTGTGCAATTATTTGAATATTAAAATTTTGGCACATTGACAATTCTGCATAATAAAAATTTGATTTAATGGATGTAAAAATCCAAAGGAGTTGTTGCAACAAGAATGCATGCTTCCAAAACCATGAAAGCTTTCTTTAGTGATCCAATAAATTGTTTGAAAAGGAGCATGGCAGTAAACCAAAACCTTCTTATTACGTGAACAATGATTGGGCATTAAAGTGACTATAGTACTCAGAGTGTTGTAATCTTAGCACAAAATTAAAGCAAAACAAGTGTTGTAAGCCCAACACAAATTTGGGTGATGTGTTTCTCGCTGTTATATAAATTTAATTTCCAGTGGAATGAAAAAGGTTTGTATGCCCTTCCTTCTATTTGTTCAATGATGAATCTATTTGCCTTTGTATTTACATTTTTTTTTGAAAGGCAAAAGATGAATTTTATTAAAAAAGTAACAAAATAGGACAAGCAATGCCACAACAAAGGATTCAAACAGGAAAAAATCAACAACTAACCAGCAACAGAAAACAAAAAGAAACTGCACCAAGCCAACAGCAAAAAAGGAAACGATCCAACCAAACAAACAAGCAGCACCAAGCCAAAAAGATGAAATTGCACCGCCTAGAAGGAACACCAACAGCACCCACACAAAAGGACAAGGTAACAGCTCTGTAGCAGCCCCAAACCTTGCCAATAGAACCAGAAACAGCAAAAAATGAGGTAAAAACCTTCTACCACATCACATCAGATTCAATATCATGCCATAGCTCTCTTGTCAATGCTGATTTGATGAAATGGATATGCTTTTGGAAACAAAATTCACTTTTTTTATAATTAAAAAAAACAGGATTCGGGATATAAGGCAGCAGGCAAATGAAACTGGAGAAGTTAGAACAATACCAATTACTGTAAGGCAATTGGAAGCTTTTATTAGGTAGAGTGAAGTACTTGCAAAGAAGTATTGCTATTGTTCTTGACCAGACTGTTGGGAAAGATACCAAATAAGAACTCATAATACAAGGCCAACGGATAATTGATCATCTCAGGATCAGACTTTTCCCACACTATGTATAATCACAATGAGACAACAAAAGTATCTTCCATTATAAATTAACGGGATTACGAAAGTTGTAATAATAATCTCACCAAAAATATTGGTGGCTAAACTCTCTTTTGCATTTTTCTCTCAAAAGAATTTATCTCTCGCCTACAAACAATGAGGTTCTCTCTCTCTCTCTCTCTCTCTCTCTCAAAACTTTCTACGTTTTGGTTTCTCTTCCGGATTTTTGAAATGAAAACAAGAATGGCTTTTATAGCCAACAAAAGTAACAAATAGATGGCCATAGTTTAAGGAGAGTTTTTCTCCTTCTCTCCTTCCATCCATTTCCTTCAACTTCTCTGTACCTTCCTTCTTTCTATTTACTATTTTTTTCTTTTATCACTCCTTCTTTTTCTCTCCTCCTAAAGAGGAAAACCTGTCAATCTCCCCCTTACGATTTAGGTGGAGGGCTCCAACAGTCCAACCGCTCTTCTATAAAACTCATACTTGTCCTTAGGTAAAGACTTGGTCATCATATCTGAACTATTGTCATCAGTATGGATTTTCTCAAGCTGTAATTGCTTGGATTCCAATATATCACGTATCCAGTGATATCTCACATCAATGTGCTTCAACCTCGAGTGAAAACTCGAATTCTTGCTCAAGTGGATAGCACTCTGACTATCACAATGCATGACGTACTTCCGTTGTTCTTGCCCTAACTCATGCAAGAATCGTTTCATCCATAGCATTTCTTTGCAAGCTTCTGTTATTGCAATGAACTCTGCCTCTGTGGTAGACAAAGCAACACACTTTTGTAACTTTGACTGCCACGACACCGCTCCCCCTGAAAATGTAATCAGGAATCCAGAAGTAGATCTCCTTGAATCAATATCTCCCGCCATATCTGCATCTGTGTAGCCAACCAGTTCAGGTCTTCTACTTCCAAAGCATAAACTCATTTTGGAAGTTCCTCTGAGATATCTTAAGATCCACTTCACAGTATTCCAATGCTCCTTTCTTGGTTTAGCCAAGAATCTGCTTACAACACCAACTGCGTGTGTTATGTCCAGTTGTGTGCACACCATTGCATACATTAAGCTTCCAACAACTGAGGCATATGGCACCTTGTGCATCTCCTCCTTTTCAATTTCACTTGTAGGACTTTGCTTTGAGCTTAGCATAAAGTGACTAGCAAGTGGAGTAGCAACTGGCTTTGCTTTCTCCATGTGAAACCGCTCCAATACCTTCTCGATATATTTTTCTTGTGATAACCACAGCTTTCGTTCCTTCCGATCACGACAGATGGACATACCAAGAACATGCTTCGCGGGTCCCAAGTCTTTCATAGCAAAAGACTTCTCCATTTCCTTCTTCAGCTTGTTGATCTTCTCACTATTTTGTCCTACAATTAACATATCGTCAACATACAAAAGTAGTATGATGAACTCACCGTCAACAAATCTCTTCACAAAAACACAATGATCAGAAGTAGTCCTTCAGTATCCATTCTCAATCATGAAGGAATCAAACTTCTTGTACCATTGACGCGGTGCCTGCTTAAGTCCATATAAACTCTTCTTCAGCTGACAAACTAAATCTTCTTTGCCATTGACTTTGAACCCCTCTGGCTGGTCCATGTAAATTTCTTCTTCTAAATCGCCATGAAGAAATGCAGTCTTCACATTTAGCTGCTCAACATCTAGATTCAAACTTGCAGCCAAACCAAGCACTACCCGAATTGATGACATCTTTACCACGGGTGAAAAAATCTCTTCAAAGTCAATGCCTTTCTTCTGAATGAAGCCTTTCACGACTAATCTCGCCTTGTACCTGGGTCATGAGCTATTCTCCTCATTCTTCAACTTGTACACCCATTTTTTTTTAGTGTTCTTTTACCTTTCGGTAACTCTGCCAACTCATAAGTTTGGTTCTCATGCAAGGATTGCATTTCTTCTTGCATGGCTTTCAACCAATCCTCCTTGTGATCATCTATCATAGCTTCTTCATAATATTCTGGTTCTCCCCCATCAGTGAGTAACACATATTCCGTTGCAAGATATTTGGTTTGTGGTTTAGGCATCCTGACCGACCTTCTTAACTGTGACCCTTGAATATCTTGTTCTTCATCCTCATAGTCTTCAACCATATCATCATCGGTACCACCGTTCCTATTACCATTATCAATTGGAGGTTCATTTTCTGCATCTCCAACATCTTCTATTGCATCTCCCCCATAATGCTCTGGAAGAGGAACTGGATCCACGTTGATTGGATGTTCTCTAGATCTAACAGGCTTAATGCGTTTGGGTAAACAACTTAATTAAGAGCTTATCACATAAGACCTTATCGCATGAGAGCTTATGTCATAAGCGCTTAAAGAAAGAAAAAGAAAAAAAGGGGCATGAGAGGATTCGAATAGTGAAAAACACGGAGAGGGTGTTTAGTGTATAAGCTCTTATGATAATTCCATAAGCTTCTCCCAGTGACTTATGAAAATAAGTCAAAAACTCCTTATGGGATGGCATAAGTTATTTTTATAAGCTCTGCCAAACACACTGCATAAGAGCTTATGTCATCAGATAAGTCAAAAGGAGCTTAAATAAGCTCTTCCAAACGCCACCTAAATCTCTTCTGAATATCTTCAATATTCTGGTCTTCAAAGAAGACGACATCCCTGCTTCTAATAATCTTTTTCTCAACAGGATCCCATAGCTTGTACCTGAATTCTTCATTTCCATATCCCACGAAGATGCATTCCTTCGACTTGAAGTCGAGTTTTGATCTCTCATCTTTTGGAATATGAACAAATGCTCTACAACCGAACACCTTCAAATGGTTGTAGGATACATCTTTACCTGTCCAAAACTTGTTTGGAACATCACCATTCAACAGAGCTGAAGGGGATAAGTTGATCAAGTCAACTGCACTCATCAGAGCTTCACCCCAAAAACTCTTGGGTAACTTGGCATGAGATAACATCGTTCTCACTCTTTCAACAATAGTTTTGTTCATCCTCTCAGCCACTCCATTGTGCTGAGGCATTTTTGGAACAGATCTTTCATGCCGGATTCCATTACTCACTGAGTAATGTCTGAAAGCTCCAATAAATTCTCCTCCATTGTTAGTGCGACCACACTTTAACTTCTTACCAGTTTCTCACTCAACACTAGCATGAAACTGTTTGAATACTACAAACACCTGGTCTTTTGTTTTGAGAGCATACGCCCAAACCTTCCTGGAGTGGTCATCAATAATGGTAACAAAATACCTTGCACATCCATGAGTACTGGTGGTCATTGGACCACAAGCATCAGAATGCACCAAATAACATTTGGTCTTCTATGTGGGGCCTTGTAGCAGAATGAAGCTCTATGTTGTTTTCCAGCCAAGCAATGTATACATGGCTTAGGTTACATTTTTTATCCTTTCACACCCGTCATATCTCTTTTGGCTAGAATTTGAAGCCCCTTCTCGCTCATATGCCCGAGCCGTTTATGCCATAGCTCGACCGAGGATTCTTCTCCTAGAGCATTAACGCACCCATTATTGACTTTGGCTTCTATCACATATAGAGTGCTTATTTTCTTGCCTCTGGCTATCACCAGGGAACTTTGTGTTAGCTTCCATTTGCTATCCCTAAACACACTAGTATAGCCTTCTTCGTCTAGTAGGCCTGCGGATATTAGATTGAGACGCATGTCAGGAACATGTCTCACATCTTTTAATGTTAGGCAACAACCGGTGTTTGTTTCTAGGCAAACATATCCTTTTCCCACAATCTTGGATCTATTATCATTCCCCATCCTCACATGACCAAAATCAGCACTTGTATAGGAAGAAAAGAAATCCTTTCGTGAGGTTACATGAAATGATGCACCGGAATCCACGACCCAACATGTATCTTGTGATGTCAAATTAACATGACCATCATCGCAAACAAATATTACCTCATCTCCGTGAAAAATGGTAGCGGCTACGTTACTCGCATCACCATTTTTTTGCTGCTCTCTTTTAAGCTTCCTGCATTCTCTCTTCATATGGCCTTTCTCGTGACAGTAGTAACATTCTACGTCTCTTCTTGTCCTTGACCTTCCTCTGAACTTATCTCTTGACTTGCCCCTTGACTTATCTCTAGTATTGAACTTCTTGTGGATGCTTCTTCCACGGTACTCTGTGACAAGCGCCTCAGACTCTGTCGGCATTCCTTGCTCCTTCCTTCTTGATTCTTCATTAAACATGCTATCTTTTACTATATCTAATGTTAAGAACACCTTGTAATGCTGAGTTACTCAATGAAACCACAAGTGTGTCCCAATTGTCTGGCAAGGAACTGAGTAGTAACAATGCTTGCAATTCATCGTCAAGCACCATCTTCATATTGGTGAGTTGATTCACCAATCCTTGAAAATCACTCAAGTGCTCGGAAACACTCGGGTCTCTCTATACTTGAGGTTCACTAATCGTCAAATAGTAGAGGCTTTATTCTGGGCCGTCTTTCTCTCGTACAACGTTTCTAGTTTCATCCACAACGTGAACGCACCTGTCTCTTGCGCCACGTGATGAAAGACACTTTGATCTATCCATTGCCGAATTTGTCCAATAGTTTTCCTGTTCATCAAATTCCAGTCATCATCAAACTTGTTGTCTGGCTTCGTCCCTTTATTTTGCAAATGCTGGTACAGATCTTTGCAGTAGAGGATGTCCTCCATTCTGGGCTTCCAAATGGAGTAGTTTGAAGAGGTTAACTTAATCGTTGTTGCTGATGCCGTTGAGGTTGACTCGTCCAGTGTGAATAATACAAGCTAAACTGTGTAATGAACCGAAGCTCTTGATACCACTTGTTGGGAAAGATACCAAATAAGAACACCTAATACAAGGCCAGCGGATAATTGATTATCTCAGGATCAGACTTTTCACACACTATGTATAATCACAATGAGACAACAAAAATATCTTCCATTATAAATTAATGGGATTACCAAAGTTGTAATAATAATCTCACCAAAAATATTGGTGGCTAAACTCTCTTTTGGATTTTTCTCTCAAAAGAATTTATCTCTCACCTACAAACAATGAGGTTCTCTCTCTCTCTCAAAACTTTCTACATTTTGGTTTCTCTTCCAGATTTTTGAAATGAAAACAAGCATGGCTTTTATAGCCAACAAAAGTATCAAATAGATGGCCATAGTTTAAGGAGAGTTTTTCTCCTTCTCTCCTTCCATCCATTTCCTTCAACTTCTTCGTACCTTCATTCTTTCTATTTACTATTTTTTTATCACTCCTTTATCTCTCCTTCTAAAGAGGAAAACCCATCACAAACTTCATACCTTTCATTAAGAACTCTATCTAGTGAACTTAATATAAATATCAAAACATTTGGTGCCTGTATAGGCACAGTGAGGTAGCAAGCAGTTTCATATACCATGATAAGGCTCAGCATCGTGTCATCCAAATTTGATTGGTAGGTTATGTGCACAACTAGCAACCAGAATGCTTATTTTCCATTTAAGGGAAAAAAAAAACTAGATGTATTCTATGTGCACTGAACCACTCCCACAATATTTGTTTATATGCTTTTAATTAATATCACTAACTATTTAAATCTCTTCCATGACAGGACATGGTGTTTGATCCAATTTCCCTGACTTGCAGCCATATATTCTGCTATATTTGTGCTTGCTCGGCTGCAATAGTATCTATTGTTAATGGACTTAATGTAGCAGATCCTAAAGAAACGTCCTCTACTAAGAGGTAGACTACCATATATGAATTTTATATTGCAAGTTCTCCTATACTGCATTGTTATATTTGGAATGTACTTAATTATGATAGCTGCCAAAAAAAATTACTGAGTAAGATATATTGTACATAATAATTTTGACTCATATCACATGTGGTTCTAACTCAAATAGGCAAGTTATATTATTATTTATTTTTTCTGCAAATGAATCTATACGAGGTCTCTCCTCTTCTTACTTATCATCCTTGTTGAGTTGATTTTCATGGAAAATCGTAGATCCTGCTGTTTTTACTGTTTTTATTTTCTTCACCATTTTCCTTGATAAATTGAAGTTATATTCACGTGAAAAATGATAACCAAAGCAGCAACCAAGAATTTTTATTTTACATAAAGTTGATGTAAAAAACGCATATGATTGAGGCGGATTCTGTAAAAATAGATAATAAACTAGAATAGGACTCAACTTTGCTATGGTGATAGCATTGTGGAAGTTCAAATTTGAGCGGTCAATTGATTTGTGTAGGGTAGGTACTAATAAACACAAACGTAGGTTTATCTTGGCATTTTTGTCCCAAATTTCTGAGTTTGTATCATTTTGTTCTCCATGACTAACAATTTTATACTTTTATAATTTTATTCAGCTATCTTGGCATACCTCAATTCATTTAATTTCTATGTTTAATATTTTGAAGGATTTTAATTAAAAAATAATATTTTCAAATAGTTGAAGGGTTAGAATTTAAATTTGTAGTAGAGAAAGAGAACTAATAATTGATATGCTAAAATACAAATTTATTTTAGCAAAAAAAAATACAACTAATAATTAATATTTAATAATGGATGGCGAATACGAAAGCATATGGACTGTGGCCCACCAATATTTTTATCCCACACGGTTCATAAGAAGGTAAAAAAGCAAAATGCATCTTTTGGACTAGAACCCGGGTCAAGGCCCATATTGTCCCGGTGTATTACCAAATTATCCAACATCATTCTAAATCTACCGTATTACACTGTATGCAAAGAGAATGGGTTTTTTTTTTTTTTAGTAATCATAACATAGTACGAACTAACCATGTTATTAGTAATTCGTCGAGAAACATGTTTGACAAAAAGAAGGATATGCAAGTATATACAACTCTCTCCTTCTTAACTCTCACATATTGAGAGTACTTCTATCTTAATTTTTTGTGTGAATTCATGTCTCATCCAATTAAAATATTATAAATATACATTATTCTTTTAGATTTGTTTTTGAAAAAAATGATTACATTATAATTTTTATTATTCACGAGACATGAAGTGAGATATATAGATGAGACGGAGGATATGCATTGAGTGCCCTACTAACTTAGCGTTGGGGTGCTTTATGCATCTGCCTATTCCCTCTCAACCAGAGAGCCTTGAGCCACCACATTTGGAAGAAGGGGTCCATAACTAGTACTTAGACAGCATCAGACGCATGACCCCGAAACCATGTAAACAAATAGAGATATTGGATAAGGTTAATTAGGGGAATGGAATCAATAGATATACCATTTTCTTTTTTCATATTCCTTTCTTTCAACCTAACAAACTAGAGATTTTTAAGTTTGAGATCCTGTTTAATTCGTCGAGTCCCTAAACCATGAATTTTGTATTGAAATCATAAAAATAAAGAATGTTGGCAGTTGATGCAGAGCAAACTCCTGATTATGGCTTTGTGTTTACTGATATGACTGTGAACGTCTCATTTTCTTTTCATTAGTTTATATATCAAATATGCCGTGGTGGTAGTACCATTAATGTGAACTTGAACTTCCTTGATCAACCATGCATCCAAGAAACCTTGTTAAGTTCTGATTTTCCTGCAATACTGTTAAATGCAGCTACAAATCTCAACAAAAAACAGCGACCAGTTCAAAACTAGGAACCAAACAAATTCAGTTCTTCTGCCATATCTAAAGCTATCTGATAGCCCAGAAATGGACCCACATCTTATGTAAAATTTTCACTTGTATTCCTTGAATTTTATCTGGCCCAGAATAATCTCTTTATTTTTAATTTTTTAGAGTGAAGAAGTTTGTAAATTTATTCAATCCATTAATGGACTTCACTAGTATTGTTTACGAGTGCGAAACCCAAGGTCATATTTTTTTTCTAAATAAATTATTATAATATGTAATCAGATGATAAATATAATTATTATTTATATTTTAGAATATATTTAAATTATATTTTTTAAATTTAATTTATATGTACTGATAAAGTAAAGAATCAGTATACTGACATATAATATTATTTTGACAAATTTATATTGTAGTTATTTTTTATTTTAAAATAAAAACACACGTATCAATGTATTAATGTATATCAGGTTAGAATCTTTTACACTAATAACATATAGGTTAAATTGATCCTTATAGGCGACATGAATTCTTCATTATTCTCTATACTTAAAAAATTATTAAAATAATCCTCATACGTGCAATCATTACCCATTTGGTCCCTCCCGTTATCCTGCCGTCTCTAATGATTCGTTAACTCTTATATATATTGACTAAATTAAGAACTCATGTCATATTTAGGGACCAAATTAATACTCTAACCTAATTATTGGGTCCCAATACGTAACAAAAATTCTTCAATTGGTCCCTATAACATCATCAAGTATAGCTTTCACATTTAGAAGAATCAAATCACCACTTTATGTGTTTTACAAAATGTATAGGAATAGTAGTAGTCAAAGAAATAATCAGGAAACCAAACTAAGAGAAGTAATTATAGAGTATAGAAATTACTGTCGCAAATTTCAATAAATCTACTTTTGAAAATATCTCTATTGATTCTGGACAAAACTTCCTAGCATTCTAAAATATTCAGAGTGAGGGAATAATGAATTCAAAAAGAGAAGTTTCACATAATAATTGTAACAGCAGAAATTTGGATATCAGGAAAAAAAAATGTAAACTAAAAATACTGTACAAAACAAACTTTAATTAAAAAAATCCATCTTCGTACTAAGTTTCCAATGTGAACTAACATTAAACACAACGTAGCAAGAGCAAAGAGGAAAATTAGAAAAGTAGTAGTATTGGTAGCTATCTTTTGAGGCACATACACAAATCAAATGTGATTCCTATTCAAGACCAACAACTATGCTTAATTTAGGGAAGTGAAATGGAGAGGAACTTAATTTTTAGGATTGATAGGACTGATACAATATGATGTTCACCAAAGGCATGCTTGATAGCAAAGACAGAAAAAGATAAAAACAGGAAAGGTAACAACAATCCAGTTATCTATAGTTCAGAATGAAATTATAAATTACCAGGACTAGAATTCCAACTCCAAAAATCTCCAGAACGTCCAGGATCCTTTTCAAAAAAAAAAAAAAATCCGTTTAAAGTTGCGCGTGACGCCTTGCTTAATATTCCAGCACCTTGCGCTCTCTCTAAGGTAGCTTAACAAACCTACTTCAGAGCCTCGCGCTACATTCCTTATGCATTGCGCTAGCTACCAGTAAAAGCTATTATCTTTAACACCTTGCGCTGGCTTCCTGGCACCTTGTGCTAATTCCTAATAAAAGTGGAGCTCCAGGTGTCTGGCGCCTTACGCTAGGTTCATTCTTGATCCTTTTTCTTGGGAACTTCTGCACAAATAATTTTAAATTGATCAAGAATATCACAAACAAGCCCTTTTGTTTTCAATGGTTAAATCGTCTAGTTATTCCAGTGAAATGTGACAATTTGCCAACAATTTTTCAAAGATTGCTACATTTAAGACTATAAATCTTCATATAACGCAGATTTATCAAACACATATCATTTTTAACTCCAATGCAAGAATCATCTTTTAAGTCTATAACTTATTTTTAATGTGTCCTACAATGAACCCCATATCTTTATATTTTTTTAAAATTATTTTTGTTTCAAATTAAAATATTAATTCATATATATATATATATATATATATATATTTAATTTATTAAAAAATACACAAACTTATCTCTTTTCGGGTCTAGAAGCTTCCCTATTCACTATTCTTTCTCACATTCTCCTATCTAATTTTCTCTTCAAACGATAAGAGCATCTCTAATGTTAGATGTTTAAGCAAACCCACCTTGATTTCTTAAATAGACTCCACTATGTCACATCATATTTAAATAACTTATCCATTTTTTTACTCCAACAATACATACAATAAGCAACCTACTTTTTTTTATTCTTTTTTATTTACACTTGTTTATATTTTTGCTTAAAATATTAATTCATTTATTTTAATCAAGAGTAAATAGTTCTCCGACAAAAAACACGAAAACATATTTGATCACTGAAAATGAAAAATATTGATTAGGGACATTTTAGTCCCCAATAATTTCAAATGACCTTCAAAATAGTCTCTCATGGGACTAAAATGCCCCTAAAATTTGTGTGTGTTTTTTTTGGGATTTTTAATTGTTTTATTATTTTTAATTTTTTAATACATTGGAAATACAATTCCCCCACTTCTCACAAAAAGATTTCCCGCTCATTTAACACAAGCTCTCCTCTGTACACATTATTTATTATTGTTTATTATTATTAGGTTAAAGTAATATTTTGGTCCCTATATGTGACACAAATTCTCGATTTGGTCCCTATATATAAAAAATTATTAAAATTGTCCATATACATACAGAAAGTTTCCATTTGGTCCCTGCCGTACAAAATATTAGGGACTGATTTGATAATTTTTTGCTCGTATAGGAACCAAACGGGTAACGTATAGGAACCAAATGGAGACTTTCTGTATGTATAGGGACCATTTTAATAATTTTTTATGTATAGGGACCAAATCGAGAATTCGTGTCACATATAGGGACCAAAATATTACTTTAACCTTATTATTATTATTTATTATTTAGTAGGTTAAAGTAATCTTTGGTCCATATACGTGACACTGATTTTCAATTTGGTCCCTTTACGTAAAAAGTTATCAATTTGGTCCCTATATGTGATACTGATTTTCAATTTGGTCATCACCGCTAATTGATCCCTATATAAGAGGATCAAATTGCAAATTATTGTCACATGTAGGGACCAATTCGGAAAAAAAAAATTGAAATCGATCCCTACATGTGATAATTATTTTCAATTTGATCCCATATATAATAATAATTTATAATTTGATACCTCTTATATAAGAACCAATTAATGGTGAGGACCAAATTGAAAACAAATGTAGTGATCAAATTGATAATTTTTCACGTATTCGATCAAATGGGAAAAAAAATACTTTAACCTATTTAGTATTATAAGCTTTTGCATTTTGAGTTTTATGACTCTGCTGCTCGGTCAAGTCACATCAGAATTAATGGTCAGACTTTTTTTATTTATGAAATTAATGGCCAAACTTTTTTTTCACGCATAGTCCTCCACTCCTCCCTTTGCAGCTCAGCGGCTTCCCTACTTGGTGAAGCTTTAAAAAGTAAATAATAAATAATGTCAAAAAATCCACAATTTGACATCTGGATCTACAGTGTTTTTTAGGATAAGCCATAGTAAAGTTATAATGTCTTGAACATCGGCTAATGTAACAAACAACTTGATTTAAATCATACATTTTGTCTATTAACTTATTTTTAAATTGACTAACATCGACCTAGTTAATTTTCAATTAAAATTACACTATCCCATGCATTTGTTTAGTAAAGAATATCAACATCTTGAGAGCCCAGATTGTATGTTGTGAACCTGGCTTTCAGTTTCAGGAATCTTAGACAAGAATGAACCCCTTGCAAACCTTGTGAACTATTTTGTAAAATGTAAATCATCTAATATAGTAGTGTATCTTTTATAACATCTAGGGAACTTGTTGATCTGTGATACATAACTATATCTATATGTAAGGTTGATATATATATATATATATATATATATATATATATATATCACTCAAAACTCTATGTTTTTATTTTATTTTGAAGTAATCTGATAAGAACCGGTAATTTATCAGTCCAGAAATAGTACTGTACAGTACACTTTCACTTCTTTGTATTGGGCCATTTGCAGAAGAAAGACCATATTGTTAGGTCATATGTTATGGGCCGAAAAGGACAGCTGATGCACCATTTTCACATGGGCCCAAGGTTTTGAAGGTCTATACTAGGAGAAATCATGATAGATTATTGAGTGTGCAGAGAGGAGTATCTTTTGGGATCACTGAGTTTGTTGCGGTTGGAGAGCGATAGCTCTATAGAGGAGGAGCCTTGCTCTATGATAGTAGGAATACATATTCCATTATAATTGCCATATTTTAGAAGGAGTATAACCAACATCTTATTAGTTCAAGTGACAAGAAGTTTAATTCTCTTTTGTAAGATCTCGGATTCGAGTTTTGTAAATAAAAAAAAATTACATATTGGAAGACATTTTATTTTGCAAAATTTTAGCAATCCATCTGAAGTTGATGCGTGATTTTTAGATATATAAAGGCAAGTGCACCTCAAGTATACCATTCAAGGGCATCTAATTTCTCTTGGAAATACTACCGGTCCTCTGACATTTATCACAATTCATCACCCAAGCCCTGGAGTCCTTGAAAATAGTGGGCCAAAATAGCCCGCTTTGCAAAATCTTCATGGCAGTCCTCTCACCACCAAAGTGTCCTCCATAGGGTGAGTTGTGGCAGTGGGTCAACACCCCGTTAATTTCTTCTTCCGGAATGCACCTTCTCAGAATTCCATCCGAACCCCTTTTGAAAAGATACGGCTCATCCCATACATAGAATTTGGCATCATGGATGAGCTTCTTCCTTTGTTGTGCATTGAAGTCCTTTGGAATCTTGTTGCCGGCCTTGTAATTTGCAATGTCCGCAAACCAGGGTGCCACTTGCACCACCAACAACTGCTCATCTGGGAATTCCTCTTGAATTGGCAACTTTGCTTCTGCTTGAACATCTGCTTGTGGAAGCCTAGACAAATGGTCGGCTACCACATTCTCCACTCCTTTTTTATCTTTTATCTCTAGATCAAACTCTTGGAGCAGTAGTATCCACCTAATGAGCCTTGGCTTGGCATCCTGTTTAGTCATAAGATACCTCAAAGCAGAATGATCAGTGTAGACAGTAGTTTTACAGCCAATCAAGTAGGATCTAAACTTATCAAATGCAAATACCACAGCAAGCAATTCCTTTTCAGTCGTGGTATAATTCAATTGGGCATCATTAAGCACACGACTGGCATAGTAAATGACATGCAACACTTTATTTTTTCTTTGGCCCAAAATGGCTCCCACCGCATAGTCACTTGCATCACACATTAGCTCAAATGGTAAACTCCAATCTGGAGGTGCAATGACCGGTGCGGTGGTGAGTTTTTCTTTCAAAATTTGGAAGGCATGAATGCAATCATCATCAAATATAAAAGGAGTATCAGCTACCAAAAGCTTGCATAGGGGTTTCACAATCTTTGAAAAATCTTTTATAAACCTTCTATAAAAACCCGCATGCCCTAGGAAGCTTCTAACACCTTTCACATTTAAGGGAGGAGGAAGTTTTTCAATCACTTCAATTTTGGCTCTATCAACCTCCATCCCCCGTGATGAAATTTTATGCCCAAGAACTATACCTTCCCTAACCATGAAATGACATTTTTCCCAATTTAAAATAAGGTTAGTTTCTTGGCATCTTTTCAGAACACATGCAAGATTATTCAGACAGTTATCAAAAGAATCACCAAACACAGAAAAATCATCCATAAATACCTCAATAAATTTTTCATTCATATCAGAGAATATGGATAGCATGCACCTTTGAAACGTGGCGGGTGCATTACACAACCCGAATGGCATCCTCCTATATGCATAGACTCCATAAGGACAGGTGAAAGCGGTCTTCTCTTGGTCCTCTGGGTCAACCACAATCTGGTTATACCCGGAGTACCCATCAAGGAAACAATAGAAAGCATGGCCCGCCAACCGCTCTAACATCTGATCAATGAAGGGCAAAGGGAAATGATCTTTTCTGGTGGCCTCATTCAGTCTTCTGTAATCAATGCATACCCTCCATCCAGACACGGTCCTAGAGGGAATAAGTTCATTCTTTTCATTTGCTACCACTGTCATCCCTCTTTCTTCGGCACAACTTGGACCGGACTCACCCATGGACTATCGGAGATGGGATAGATAATGCCCGCATCCAACAACTTCACAATCTCCTTCCTCACAACTTCTTTCATATTCGGGTTGAGTCTTCTTTGGGGTTGTCTAACCGGCTTGAAATTTTCCTCCACAAGGATTTTGTGCATACAAAATGAGGGACTTATCCCTTTCAAGTCGGACATAGACCACCCAATTGCAGATTTGTGCTCCCTAAGCACCCTCAACAACTTCTCTTCTTCCAAGGAATTCAACCCACTACTAATGATAACAGGGAATGAAGAGTTCATCCCAAGGAAAGCATAACGAAGATGGGATGGCAATTCTTTCAATTCTAGCACCGGTGGGTCACCCTTGTCTTCAATCCTCACATCTTCCACCACTTTGTCTTCATCATTATTCACAACCAGACAAGCCTCAAGGGATTTAATCATTAAATCAACTTCTTCTGCACATACTTCTTCTTCTACATCCTCCACCATTAGAGCTGCTTCCAATGAATCTTCAACTTTTTGGTGCAAACTCTTGTCAGATAATAAATCAATGAGGTCCACACTCATGCAAGTATCCTTGTCGCTTGGGTGTTTCATCGCTTCAAACACATTAAAGGTGACCTTTTCGTCTTGTACCCGAAGCACCAATTCCCCTTGATTGACATCGATCAGGGCTCTACCTGTTGCTAAGAATGGTCTTCCAAGTATCAGTAGAGTCTCCCCATCTTCAGCTATATCCAAAACCACAAAATCAGCTGGAAAAATGAATTTATCTACCTTCACCAACAAATCTTCTACTACACCATAGGGATATGTAATGGAGCGATCTGCCAGTTGAAGAGAAATCCCTGTTGGTTTTACCTCACCAATTCCTAGCTTCTTCAACATGGAGAGCGGCATAAGGTTGATGCTTGCGCCTAGATCGCATAATGCTCTCCCGATGTTCAGATGACCAATAGTGCAAGGGATAGTGAAGCTACCTGGGTCCTTCATTTTTACCGGAAGCTTCCTTTGAAGGAGAGCACTGCACTCTTCAGTAAGCATAACTGTCTCCTCCTTCCACCTTCTTTTGTTTGTAAGAATCTCTTTCATGAATTTTGCGTAGGAAGGCATCTGCTGTAGAGCTTCAGCAAACGGGATGTTGATTTGTAGCTTTTTGAATACATCCAGAAACTTAGAAAACTGCTGATCTTTTGCCTCCTTCTTCAACCGTTGGGGGTACGGGATTCTGAAATATGGGGGCAGCTCTTTGGGATTATCAACCTCTTCCAGAATTTGTCTTTTAGTCTTCTTCTTCGCAAATTCTTCATCAACCAATTTCTCCCTCTGCGGTTTTTCAGCTTCTACACCAGTAGGAATAGAGGTAGTATCTTGGGAAGTTCCGGGTTCTTCATTGTTTACCTCTTCAAACTGCACCTTATCAATTCCAGCATCACTTGTCTTTTCTTCCCTCTCTTTTTCTTGTGGATTTAACACTCTCCCACTTCTTGTAATAATGGCCTTACAATCTTCCTTTTGGTTCTTCTCAGTATCCCCAGGCAATTGTCCTTGAGGTCTCTCTGTCATCTGCCTTGCCAGTTGGCCTATTTGATGCTCCAAGTTCTTGATTGAGGCATTTTGATTCTTCATAGTCTCTTGAGTCACTTGCATGAACTGGCCTAGAATGTTCTCCAATTTGCTTGAACTCTCTTGAGGAGGCTTTGCTTGAGAACTTGAACTTTGCCCTTGTCTCCAACCAAAGTTAGGATGGCTGCGCCACCCCGGGTTGTAGGTGTTGGAGTAAGGATCATTTCTAGGCCCTTGGTTGCCCATATAATTTACCTCTTCCTGTCCCGAACTTCCAACCACATTGATCTCACAGTTTCCATTTGCATGGTTGCCTCCACAGAAATCACACACTGAGGTACCTTGAACTTGGACAGCTTGTAGTTGAGAATTCTGCAGTTGAACGGACCCTAGTTGCTTGGTAAGAATAGCCATTTGCGCCTTGAGAGCGCCAATTTCATCCAGCTCTAGAACACCCCTCTTGACCATTGATCGAGAACTAGGCATTTGATAGTCATTGTTAGTCATGTTCTCAATCAAGTCCTTTGCTTCTTCGGGCGTCTTCTGACTCAATGTCCCTCCTGCAGCCGCTTCAATCATACTTCTTGAATTCCTGTTGAGCCCATTAACAAATGTTGCAACCTGTTGCCATGTCTCCAGTTCATGATTGGGACAAGCTGTGAGTAAGGACTTGAATCTCTCCCAGGCTTCATAGAGTGACTCACCATCCCTCTGTGCAAAGCATTGATCTCTGATCTCAGCTTGATCATTCTTGACGGAGGAAAGAATCGAGACAGAAACTTGCTCACCAAATCATTCCAAGTGATGATGCTTCCATGAGGATGAGATTGAAGCCATGACTTAGCTCTATCCCTCAAAGAGAAAGGGAAAAGCCTTAACCGAATGGCCTCATCAGAAGCTCCATTTAGCTTGATGGTGTCACACAGCTCAATAAAAGTACCAATGTGAGCATGAGGGTCTTCACTCTCCAAACCTCCAAACTGATTTTGCTGCACAAGATGGAGAAGTGATGCCTTGATTTCGAAATTATTGCAACCCACTACGGGTCTCACAATTGGAGTTCCACATCTATCAACTCTAGGGGAAGTGTAGTCCCCCATTGTCCTTCTTGGTGCATTATCTTCAGCCATGGTGACAGCTGGTAATTCAACTAACAGTTCTTGCACTGCAGAGGATGTTCCTTCTCTGTTCTGTCTTGCCTTGGCTTCCTTCCTATTCCTTCTACAAAGTCTCTCGATCTCAGGTTCGAATTGGAGTTCACCTGGGTCGATTGTACCTCGCATACAATGAACAAACAGAGTAGCGCAGAACAAACAGCAAAACAGAAAAACAACACACAACAGAAATTTACAGCAGAGAAACAGAAAATAAGAAAGAAAAAACACAGTAGGAAAACAGTAAAAATGCCTAAATTAGGAGTCCCCTTTGGTACTCGTGATATTGGCACACCGATCCCCGGCAACGGCGCCAAAAACTTGATGCGTGATTTTTAGATATATAAAGGCAAGTGCACCTCGTCGCAATCAAGTAATACGGTGGTAAGACTGGTTATCGTATCCACAGGGATCGGTTGCCAATTACCAATTCACAAAATCAATAACTATCTAGACTAAAATGTGGATGGAAGGGAGTTCTAACATGTAACAAAGCAATACAATATTTTTTGTCTTTTTGGACTTTTAACAAACACTTGGAGTGCAGAATTTACAAATGGTTGAGATTGTCAGGTTTAGACTACACTAATCCTCCCTTGATTGCAATGAAATGGCTAACAACACAAGTCCTAATTCAATAATGACAATCAAGCCTTTTCTAAAATACTCAAGCCTAATGTCTTAGGTGCATTGAGCCTAAAACCCCAAATTAAACCCTAATGTCTTAGGTGGATTAATCTGAGATTTTGCATTAAGTCAAGACTTATAAGATTGCAAGCAGTCAACACCTATGTCTAGATTCTTGAACTACTTGGCATATGATTCATGAGCATGCCTTAACACCAACCTTCCAGTCATCTATCAAAGCAACATATCATTCCTATGGGTAGCTAATCCAAGGAAAGCATTAAGCACATAATCACATACTCATAAAGAAATAGAGACTTGCATTAAAACCAAATCAAATGCAAACAAGTTTAGAAAAGCTACATCTAACCCCAACAATAGGGGATTTAACTACTCATATACAAAGAAAACCAAACCAGAGAAATAGGAGAAGAGGAGAGAAGAGGCCCCATGGGAGCTTTCCTTCTTCTTCAAAGCAACCCCTCTTGGCTCCCTTCTAGGGTTGAAACCCTAGCTCAGCCACAGCCTCCAAGTGCCTCCAAATGGACCCAAAAAACTCCCCAGTTCTGTCTGCTGCGTTCTTATTTATAGGTCTGTTGCGCGTCACGGCCGTGATGGCCATCACGGGCTGGCCGTGACGCGTTCTGTCCAAGGCGTATTTTCACAAAATGAAGTCTCGCGAGGCGAGCTAGGTTTCGCGTCGCGAAACCCTAATTTTCTGGTTGGTCACGGCCATGATGTCTATTACGGGCAGGCCGTGACAGTCTCTGACTTTTGCCTTCGCTCTCCGCTTGATCACGGCCGTGATGGTCATCACGGCCAGGCCGTGATGGGCTCTGTTTGGCTCATATTCTTCACTTTTCAAGCTCTATTTCATCCAAGCTCCACCATGGCTGATTTTGATCATTTTTACATTGAATTCCTGCAAAACAACACCAAGAAACCGCTTCACCCGTTCCAAGGGAAAATCTAACTAAAATCAACTAAAAAATGCCTAATCTATATGAAAAATGCATGCAAATATGTACAGGAAACATCATGTAAAATCACACTATCAGAAGTCTTCTTTCCAAGACATTTTACGGAAAATAATGGGATGAGGAAAAAAATATGAAAAGTCACTATTTCAATTCATTAAGACTAAAATATTTTTTGCAAGAAACACGGAGAATGAAGTATGATATCCACTAAGCACAAGGACCATTTCCATTTTCCAAACATAAAGCACCTTGGAGTTAAAGCCACATAGATGCCATCGGCTAATGAGCGAGTCATCTACAGATCTACTCATAACCCAAATAAATAAAACATACTGATCTGATGCACTCAATCAGTGTAACACAGCTTAAACAAAGATGGTAATCATCTCATTTAACTAATAACTTAATCTCATAAAATCTGCAGCATCCAACAAATTTGGTTGCAAAAACTAAACCAAGAAACCTGGTTACAAAAAAGTAGAATATATAGAAAAGGATATTGCTGTATCCCGAATCAAGTCATAAAAGTTAAAAGGAAAGCACCTAATCTGATATTTATACAATTACACCTTTGTGTTTCTTCTTTCAGTCTGTAACAGGACGACCAGAGGATCGCTAAATTTTACAAGCTCCAAAAGATCTTTACCATAAATACTATCAACACAAATTCAGAATGATGTAGGCCAGAGTTTCAAACTTTCAATCCCCCAAGAAAATTTCTAAAACTGCTAACCAAGATTATCTTGCGGAAATATATTTTTCTTTATTTAAAATACCAAAGTATTTTACATCATTACAGATATCAAAATAACTCGCAGTGTCTCAAGTCTCAAAATTGCCTCATAATTTTAGTGCATAATATAAGATGTCAAACCTAATCTCAACTATACGTGCTCTCTTTATTTGGCTTTTGTTAATATATATAAAATAGGTAAGGTTGTCTTCGTTGGTGGGCATTATATCTTCCTTGGCTATAGATCGAACTCTCTAACATGACACTCCAATTGAACTGATCTTTTGCATATTACCTGCGATCCTGTAAAGCACACATGACCCGTACTACACGAATGGAAGGACCACTGATAGCACGGTTAGTCGGTGAAGGATCCCAGGACAAGTCTCAAGTCTCTCTTGCAACAACCATTTTGTTAAGTTCAATAAATAATAGTGTCCAAAGTTTTTGGAGTGGTGAATCATTGACTTTGAGTAGTGTTTATGACGTAATTATAATTAAAATTAACTAATTTCTCAGTTATTAAGGAAATTAGTTAATTTAGTTTAATTTTCTTGATATATGTAAAAAAAAATAAAAAGGAGAATGTTAACGAGTGTTGTTAGGGCACTCATTAAGTAACCAAAAAAGAAAGTTTTTATGGGGAATTGATGTGTTTAATGTTTGAAAATGTGAAATAGTTAGTTTTCCAATAAAAACTTACATTTTTTGTTCCTTAAAGAGTGTCATAAAGGCACTCGTTAGCATGACCAATAAAAAAAAGTTACAATTACCAAACTATCATTTAATTGTCTCTGGAGTGTGCAATGCTCCTAGAAAAATAAATGGAGAATTGGTTGGATTAATTTATTGTCTTGATTTTTATAACATTGACATTAAATAAAGTTGAATTAGTTAATTTTTGTTTATATTTGAATCCATAAAATATAAATATTTTTTGTACTTATAATTGAGGTTTTTTTTTTCAAAGTGACCCTTTTAGAAACTATATATTGAAAAGGGGGTGGGGGTGGGGGTGGGGGTGGGGTTGGGGGTGGGCAACTATAGGCTTTTTTTTTCAAAGTAACCAACTTTTAGAAACTATATACTAAAATAATCTATTTTTGAAACAATTTATCAAACTAACCTATTTTTGGATAAAATATTAATTTTCTTTTACTGACTAATGGAGCCAGTTTGACTGACGCCATTAACTTGTTGACCCGCCACGTGCCAGCTAATCCCACTTCCCAAGAGAGTGCTCTACTACCTATGCAAATAAAAAATTAAAATGTTTCATACGAATACAAATTTGTGTTAGTATTATCTTGATAACATCAAACTATTTATTATAGAAAAATCTTTTTAATAAATACTAGTATTTGTTTCATTTCAAAATGCTATAATAAATAATAAATTAATAATAAAGATCATGTGAAACTCAAAAAGATCATACCAACAGCCTGAAGTATAAATATAACAAATCAAAATATTCAAAAAAGTTAAACCTAACCTTTTTTATAATCCCAAATCAAAGTTTTCATTTTTCTCTGCATAACCTCTCGTCTCTCTCAGACTCTCACTCTCAGACACCACCACAAGCCATCTCCATCCCAGGCACCACCCAGTGGCGTTCCTCTCTCGTCTTTCGTCCAGATCACGGCATTCCTCTTCCTCTCAAATATGCTATCAGACAACGCAGGTCCAGAGCACGACCTGCCCTCCGTTGCGCTGTTGTTGCCGTTATCTTCCTTTGCGTCAGATCTACGGTGGTCGTAAGTGTGACACCCGGGTGCCGACGAGGGCGGGGAGTGATCGCTGGTGCAAGAAGGCACGGACAATGAGCGGCTCTTGGCAGGCTTCTAGGCGGAGGGACACATGAATGAACTGATTACACACCCGAATGAGAGAGATCCTGAGACTGTGTAGGTATGGGACTATACAGTTAAGGATGGCTTATATGAATTGATTGGTATTACCTATACCAACAAGATGCACCTTCTTTTCGGGAGCTCATCACTTAAGAACCCCACAGTTAAGCGTGGTTGACTTGGAGCAATTCTGGGATGGGTGACCTCTTGGGAAAATTTCCCTGGAAGCGTGTGAGTGAGGATAAAACACGTTTAAAAGACCCGTGTTGGTTTGTGGGGACAGTCGTCAATCCATAATGTAGCTAGGGATGTTCAAATGGTATCAGAGCGGCACCTCTCCCCGTACGGTGTGGTTCGGGGACGAACCAAGCGGAAGCTGGTGGGCATGTGACACCCGGGTGCCGACGAGGGCGGGTGCAAGAAGGTACAGACAATGAGCGGCTCCTGGCAGGCATCTAGGCGGAGGGACACATGAATGAACCGATTACACACCCGAATGAGAGGGATCCTAAGACTGTGTATGTATGAGACTATACAGTTAAGGATGGCTTATATAAATTGATTGATATTACCTATACCAACAAGATGCATATTCTTTTTGAAAGCTCATCACTTAAGAACTCCATAGTTAAGCGTGCTTGGCTTGGAGCAATTATGGGATGGGTGACCTCCTGGGAAGTTTTCCCTGGAAGCGTGTGAGTGAGGACAAAACACGTTGAAAGGGATGTTACAGTAAGAGATGTTGTGGCCGCTGCATGGCAGAACCACCAAGTATTTTGTTGCTATCTTGAAGTTTTTCTTCTTTTTCTTCTACTCTGGTTCTCTAACCTGGTCTTCTTGTTTTGATTTTTTTCTGATCTGGCTGGGTTTTTTTATCCTAAGCCGAGCAATCTGAACCGCCTAAATTATATAATGATAAAGTTTAATAAGATTTTTTGTTAACATTTTTAATTATTAACAATTTTTATAATTATATTAATACATTTTTAAAATTTAATTAATAACATTTTTTTTAATTTTTGTTTCACAAAAAAAATTATATAATGATAATATTTTTTAATTATATTAAATAATTAATAACATAATATAATTTTCTTTTATAAAAAAAAATTTGGCCAAAAACCTTTTTTTAAAAAAATTACAAAAAAAATCTGACGAACCAATAGGAAGCTGCCACGCGGTAGGTCAATGGCGCCAATTTGACTGGCGCCACTCCACCAGAGTGTGCCACGCGACGCTGACCTAAAATTTTTTTTATCCACAAAAAATTTCCTGACCAATCAAGACATGTTACATGACAGGTCAACAAATCAATGGTATCAGTCAAAATGGTGCCACTAGACAGTAAAAAGAAAATTAAAATTTTATTTAAAAGTAGGTTAGTTTGATAAATTATTTCAAAAATATATTATTTTGATATATAATTTTTAAGAATGGGTCACTTTGGGGGGGAAAAAAACCCCATTTTTTAACTTTACAATTATGATAATGGTCCAACCAGTCCACCAAACGATGGGCTCACTATTAATTAAAAACTTTCCATTTTTTGGGGGTGTGTGCGCCAACAACCATACCTTTCTTTTACGTCGGCATGTTTGTGGTGCTTTTGCCAAACATCGAATTTATTTACTCAACTAGCCATGCAAAGGGTTTCCATGTCAGAGTTAGGCCATTAATTAATGAAAGACCAATTTATTTAAAGATTTTGGTAATGTCAAATAAAAAAAAATTAAATAAAAATAAAGCGTTCAAGGAATTGAAAATTGAAAAACATTTTATTTTCATTTATAACTTTCTAGCTTGTTTAATAAGTGCCAAGCATTTAAAGCTATAGTAGGGAAGGTACAACCAAATTAAATTGACTGTTTTGAAGTTCTAATGAATCCCCAAAGGGAAGCCGAGGAAGACCCTTGAATGGAAGCAAGAGTATCAACTATCAACAATAGGGTTAACTAATGCACTCAACTCATTGATTAAGAAATAAAAAAAGAAAATGGTAATCAATACTTTTAGGATATTTGTTAAGAAATAGAAGAAAAAAAGTTTCCATTGAGACACCTTACTTCATCGAATAAACCTCTCTGAAGAAGATCTGAGACTCTGAAATGATCTCCTTTGAAAAGTCGGTGATTCATTATCCCACAAAGTCTTTGCATTGTCAATTTGCACGGTGCTTTGAGCAATTTGAGGAACTAGAGTTCTGTTAATCCAAGATATCACCATGACATTGCATTGTTCCTATGCTTCATAGAGTGCATCACTGCAAGTTGGTTTCTTGAGTGTGACATCAACAAATTTCAATTTGTTCTTAGATAATAGAGCTCTTTGCATGACGCGGCTCCATGTATAGTAGTTCGGTCCATTCAATGGTGGTGAAACCAGAATTAAACCAGGATTTTCTCCGGGATGAAGATAATATGGACTTAGGGGGTTCTGTGCAAGATCAACTTGCACGGCGTCATTGTTAACAGATTGGCTTGAATGTGAGGACTCAGATTCAACCATGGTCAAAGAAGAGAGAAAAAAATCAAAGAATTCAGAGTTTTTGATTGTGCGGAAGCAAAGAAAGAAAATAGCTCCGTGATACCATATTGAGAAATGAATGGAATGATTCAGCTCAATTGATATTTAGCACTGTGTGTTGTTTACATACAAATTTCTAAAACAATGATGGAGGATCAGTTTGTTATAACTGTTTTTTTACTAACAATCTAACTGAAACTAACTCTCTAGAGAGTCATTACAATCTATTTTATCTATTTTGTGTCCTGATATTTCTATTTTTTGATTTCTTAACATGTGCATCATTGTATATGTTAGAAAAATTCATACTATTTAACTTCATTTTACTTTCTGAGCAGCGCTTAATTATATAATAATAATAATAATAATAATAATAATAATAATAATAATAATAATCTTACTAGCGTGTTTGGTAACTCAATCAAAACGAGGATGAATACACTAGTGCAGAAAAGGGATTCCAAATCGGTTATTTTTGGCTTTTCACATCAGTTTTCAAACTGATGTTGAAAAGACCGATGTGGTTTATTGCCACTTTACACATCGGTTTTGAAACCGATGTGTAAAGTACATTTTTAACAGCAGTTTTTATAACAAACCGATGTGGAAAGTTCATTTGTCAATTGGTAACCTATTGGAAATATCACTTTCCACATCGGGTTTATTGAAAACCGATGTGGAAATTAGACTTTACACATCGGTTTACACAAAAACCGATGTGTAAAGTCTAATTTTTTTTTTGAAACTGTTATTTACATTTCTATCATTCCTTTCCCCTGTTTCAATAATAATGCAGATCAATACCAGAATAACATACTCTAAATATTCTCAACAATCATTTTTGTACAACAAAAACACAATTAATATATACTGAATTTATTACAAACAATACATATGTACGTTCAATTACATTCAGACAACAAAGATAATTAGAAACCAAAAAGCTACATGATATATTATAGATTTCATATCAAAATACATATGATCAGTCAAAAGTACACTATAGCCGGTACATGATAAGTTTTTAAACTAACTACATATATATACAAACTATGGTTGGTACACTTCAAGAAAGAAAGTTGCCCAACGCCTCCTTATGCTGTTGATGTCGGAATCAGATAATGGAGTTGGATTGTTGAATATCTGCAAGTTTAATTGGACAAAAGATTATATCTTTTAAGTAATTAATAAAGTAACATAAAACATATAACGAATCTATAACTGTTACTTCTAATTATTATCAATTAACATTTACCTCGTGCCATCTTTCAGTGATCCTGGAGGAGATAATTTCCAACATCCACTGCATCACATAGTATCCACATTCCCATGATCCACGTTGTGTACGTGACTACGTACAAATGAAACCCAATTAGAATATGAGGAATTAAATTAAATAGAAATCAATAATTATACCCACTGCATTTGATGCATTTGTACTAATAAATATCTTACCCTAGGAATAATCCATATGATAGGCCGACGCCTTTCACCACGCAACATGTGGCTTGCATTAATAGAACTATCATGACAAAATAAACATTAATTAAAGTATATCTATATAGATTTCTGATAACTAAAACAACTGCATTACTGATTATAAAGTATTTTAATGCTTACGTTTCGATGATCGTCTGCAGTTCATTCGCCGGCTTATTTCCAATTGAGCAGAAGAAGACCACGACGTTCATCCTAGGGTACAAGATCAACAGTTGCCAATGCTAGCTGTATTTGCAGAACAGTTAGTAACTAAGTCATATATAGTTATAATTAAATAACAGGTACTTACTTATTGAGATAAGGCGCAAGGTAGAATTGATGATCGTCTCGGGCAAGTATATCACGTATGGTGATGACCCGGTCTTCTGATGCTAGGAGAACATCATCCTGAATGAACATGTGGTCAATGAACCTATAAAGGGCGAGGTTACCCTGATCAACTAACATACGGTGCAGATACCTAATATATTGAAAAAACATGTTAATTATCATAGTATTTAAAAATTAATTACTTAACTTATAAATAAAATGTACTTACGTGCACCATAACGATAGGTGTGCAGAACTAGTCATTTCTTTATTGAGTACAATCTCCATAAGTTCCTTCTTTGGAATATACAGTTCATCACCTGGGCTGGCATCATGTTCCAACCTCACCAAAGCTGCGTCATTCTCCATGGTGACAACCTGTATAGCCAGAAGTTTAAAGACATCACCAGGTGCCCCTTTGTCGATCCCCTAAACAACAAAGATATATATTAGTAATCACAGATAATGAAGTTATTTCATTGGTAATCAATTAAATGGTCAAATGAATACCTTGGCTGGAGCAGACATCTCTGGTCTTCCTGGATCTGACCTTTTAGGCAGAATATGATCATTTCCAACATCCTATAACGAATAACAATAAAGCATTATCTTTAAACAATAATAAATAATTTCAACTATGAATATAGAAAAACACAACTAACTGAATACCTCATATGCAACAAGAAAGTTGACCAATCTTCTTGGCCAGAGGATGAAGTTACCGGGGGCCTGATGAGTGTGATTTCACCTCATTTTCCATGTACATTTCTGCATGCATTTGCATTTAGTTAGGCCATTTTAGTTGGATTTTGTTTAGTTTTTCACTTGGAACGGATAAGGTGGTATTGTGTGTTGTTTTGCAGGGATTTTTGATTAAATGCCCAAGTTTTAGCCATGAGGAAGCTGAGATGAAGAGAAGGCCTGAAAACTGAAGAAGAAGGGGGCCAAAAGTCAGAATCTGTCACGGCCTGGCCGTGATGGCTATCACGGCCGTGACCCAAAACTAGCAAAAGTCAGAGACGATCACGGCTTGGCCGTGATAGAGATCAAGGGCGTGAAAAGTTGGTTCGCGACGCGAATGATTGCTCGCCTCGCGAGAGAGTGATTGTGCCAAAACCACCAAAGTCAGAGACGATCACGGCCTAGCCGTGATGTACATCACGGCCGTGACCCAGAAACCTCCAAAAGTCAGAGACGATCACGGCTTGGCCGTGATAGAGATCACGGGCATCAAAAGTTGGCTCGCGTCGCGAAATAAGTGCTCGCCTCGCGAAAGAGTAGTTTGACCAGAACTGGAAGAGACAGAACCCGTCACGGCCTGGCCGTGATGGCTATCACGGCCGTGACCGGCCACGAGTAATAAAAGAACTGAGCAGAACAGAAGAAGATGCATTCAGAAAACCCTAAAGAAAATCCTCTGCTGCTGTGGCTGTGTGCATCATTCCATGGAGCTCTCTCCTTTGTTCATCTCTGTAATTATTTCTTTTGTTTTATCTTCAATTATGTGTAGCTAAACTCCCCTTTGTTGGGGTTAGACTATTGCTATCTGAACTTGGTTGTAAAAATGATTTGATTTTAATACAGTTTCCTTCTTCTTTGTGAGTATATAATTCTATGCTTAATGCTTTCCTAGGCTTGATCATCTTAGGAATGATTAGTTGCTTTAATAGACAATTGAAAGGTTGATGTTAAAGCATGCTCATGAATTATATGCCAAGTAGTCCAAGAATCTAGACATAGGTGTTGGCTACTTGCAATCTTATGAATCTTGTTCTTAATGCAATTTCTCTTATTAATCCACCTAAGACATTAGGGTTTAATTTGAGATTTTAGGCTCAATGCACCTAAGACATTAGGCTTGAGTATATTAGAAAAGATTCGATTGTCATAAGTGAAGTAGGAATTGTGTTAGTTATCATTTCATAACAATCAAGGGAGGATTAGCTTAGTCTAACCCTAGCAATCTTATATCATTGTTATTCATCTCTCTGTTTTCACATTAACTATTTGAGAAAAATCCCAAAAGAACAAAAATATTTTCTTCTTGTTTATTTGCTAGATGTTAGAACAACCTTCAATCCAAAATTCGATCGCCTAGATAGTAGTCAAATTTGCGAAGTGGTAATTGTCCACGATCCCTGAGAACGATATCCGGTCTTACCGTTTTTATTACTTGCAACGAACCGGTACACTTGCCGAGTCCGTGTCAAGTTTTTGGCGCCGTTGCCGGGGATCGATGTGCCAATATCACGAGTACCAAAGGGGACTCCTAATTTAGGCATTTTTACTGTTTTCCTACTGTGTTTTTCGTTCTTATTTTCTGTATCTCTGCTGTGAATTTCTGCAAGTGCTGTTTTTTTTTCTGTTTGTTCTGTGCTACTCCGTTTGTTCAGTGTATGCGAGGTACAATCGACCCAGGTGAACTCCAATTCGAACCTGAGATCGAGAGACTCTGCAGAAGGAATAGAAAGAAAACCAAGGCAAGACAGAACAGAGAAAGAGCATCTTCTAGTAGACAAGAGCAGCAAGTTGAGTTACCCAGTGTGCAAGAACCACAAATCGAAGCAGCAGCTGTCACCATGGCAGAAGAGAATGCACCAAGGAGAACAATGGGGGACTACACTTCCCCTAGAGTTGATAGATGTGGAACTCCGATTGTGAGACCTGCAGTGGCCTGCAATAATTTCGAAATCAAGGCCTCACTTCTCCACCTTGTGCAGCAAAACCAATTTGGAGGGTTGGAGAGTGAAGATCCTCATGCTCATATTGGTACCTTCATTGAGCTGTGTGACACCATCAAGTTAAACGGAGCTTCCGATGAGGCCATTCGGTTAAGGCTTTTCCCTTTCTCTTTGAGGGATAGAGCCAAGGCATGGCTTCAATCTCATCCTCATGGAAGCATCATCACCTGGAACGACTTGGTCAGCAAGTTTTTATCTCGATTCTTCCCTCCGTCAAGGATGATTAAACTGAGATCAGAGATCAATGCCTTTGCACAGAGGGATGGTGAGTCTCTCTATGAAGCTTGGGAGAGATTCAAGTCCTTACTCACGGCTTGTCCCAATCATGAACTAGAGACATGGCAGCAGGTTGCAACTTTTGTTAATGGGCTCAACAGGAATTCAAGAAGTATGATTGAAGCGGCTGCAGGAGGGACATTGAGTCAAAAGACACCGGAAGAGGCAAAGGACTTGATTGAGAACATGGCTAACAATGACTATCAAATGCCTAGTTCTCGATCAATGGTCAATAGAGGTGTTCTAGAGCTGGATGAAATTGGTGCCCTCAAGGCACAAATGGCTATTCTTACCAAACAACTGGGGTCTGTTCAACTGCAGAACTCTCAAGTACAAGCTGTTCAAGTTCAAGGTGCCTCAGTGTGTGATTTCTGTGGAGGCAACCATGCAAATGGAAACTGTGAGATCAATGTGGTTGGAAGCTCGGGACAAGAAGAGGTAAGCTATATGGGCAACCAAGGGCCTAGAAATGATCCCTACTCCAACACCTACAACCCGGGGTGGCGCAATCATCCCAACTTTAGTTGGAGACAAGGACAAAGTTCAAATACTCAAGCAAAGCCTCCTCAAGAGAGTTCAAGCAAATTGGAGAACCTTCTAGGCCAGTTCATGCAAGCTACTCAAGAGACTATAAAGAATCAGAATGCCTCAATCAAGAACTTGGAGCATCAAATGGGCCAACTAGCAAGGCAGATGGCAGAGAGACCTCCAGGACAATTGCCTGGGGATACTGAGAAGAACCCAAGGGAAGATTGTAAGGCCATTGTTACAAGAAGTGGGAGAATGTTAAATCCACAAGAAAAAGATAAGGAAGAGAAGACAAGTGATGCTGGAATTGATAAGGGGCAATTTGAAGAGGTAAACAATGAAGAACCCGGAACTTCCCGAGGTACTACCTCTATCCCTATTGATGTAGAAGCTGAAGAACCGCAGAGGGAGAAATTGGTTGATGAAGAATTTGCAAAGAAAAAGACTAGAAGACAGATTCTGGAAGAGGTTGATAATCCCAAGGAGCTGCCCCCATATTTCAGAATTCCGTACCCCCAACGGTTAAAGAAAGAGACAAAAGATCAGCAGTTTTCTAAGTTCCTGGATGTATTCAAAAAGCTACAAATAAACATCCCCGTTTCTTTGAAGCTCTACAAAGAGATGCCTTCCTACGCAAAATTCATGAAGGAGATCCTTACCAACAAAAGAAGGTGGAAGGAGGAGACGGTGATGCTTATCAAGAAGAGTGCGGTGCTATACTTCAAAGGAAGCTGCCAAGTAAAAATGAAGGACCGGGCAGTTTCACTATCCCATGCACGATTGGTCATCCGAACATAGGGAGAGCATTGTGCGATTTAGGGGCAAGTATTAATCCGATGCCGCTCTCCATTTTCAAGAAGTGGGGATTGGTGAGGTAAAACCAACGAGGAATTTCTCTTCAATCGTGGCGACCGCTCAATTACATATCCCTATGGTGTTGTGGAGGATTTGTTGGTGAAGGTAGATAAGTTTATTTTTCCAGCAGATTTTGTGGTGTTAGATATGGTGAAGATGGTGATACTCCTCCGATTCTTGGGAGACCATTCCTAGCAACAGGTAGAGCCTTGATCGATGTCAATCAAGGGGAATTGGTGCTTGGTACAAGAGGCGAAAAGGTCACTTTTAATGTGTTTGAAGCGATGAAACACCCAAGCGACAAGGACACATGCATGATAGTGGACCTCATTGATTCATTAGTGACAAGAGTTTGCACCGGAAGTTTGAAGATTCGTTAGAAGCCGCTCTAATGGTAGAGGATGTAGAAGAAGAAGTAGGTGCGAGAAGAAGTTGATCTCATGATTAAATCTCCTGGAGGCTTGTCTGGTTGTGAATACTGATGACGACAAAGTGGTGGAAGATGTGAGAATTGAAGATAAGGGTGACCCACCGGTGCTAGAGTTGAAGGAATTGCCATCCCATCTCCGTTATGCCTTCCTGGGGATGAACTCTTCATTCCCAGTTATCATCAGTAGTGGGTTGAATTCCTTGGAAGAAGAGAAGCTGTTGAGGGTGCTTAGGGAGTACAAATCTGCAATTGGATGGTCTATGTCCGATTTGAAAGGGATAAGCCCCTCCTTCGCATGCACAAAATCCGTGTGGAGGAAAAATTCAAGCCGGTTAGGCAACCGCAAAGAAGACTCAACCCGAATATGAAGGAAGTTGTGAGGAAGGAGATTGTGAAGTTGTTGGATGCGGGCATTATCTATCCCATCTCCGATAGTCCATGGGTGAGTCCGGTCCAAGTTGTCCGAAGAAAGGGGGGATGACAGGTGGTAGCGAATGAAAAGAATGAACTTATTCCCTCCAGGACCGTGTCTCGGATGGAGGGTATGCATTGACTACAGAAGACTGAATGAGGCCACTAGAAAAGACCACTTTCCACTACCCTTCATTGATCAGATGCTAGAGAGGTTGGCGGGCCATGCTTTCTATTGTTTCCTTGATGGATACTCCGGGTATAACCAGATTGTGGTTGACCCGGAGGACCAAGAGAAGACCGCTTTCACCTGCCCTTATGGAGTCTATGCATACAGGAGAATGCCTTTCGGGTTGTGCAATGCACCCGCCACTTTTCAAAGGTGCATGCTCTCCATATTTTCTGATATGAATGAGAAGTTTATTGAGGTATTTATGGACGATTTTTCTGTATTTGGTGATTCATTTGATAACTGTTTGAATAATCTTGCCTGTGTCCTAAAAAGGTGCCAAGAAACTAACCTCGTTTTAAATTGGGAAAAATGCCATTTCATGGTTAGGGAGGGTATAGTTCTTGGGCACAAAATTTCATCACGAGGGATGGAGGTTGATAGAGCAAAAATTGAAGTGATTGAAAAACTTCCTCCTCCCTTAAATGTGAAAGGTGTTAGAAGCTTCCTAGGGCATGCGGGTTTTTATAGAAGGTTCATAAAAGATTTTTCAAAAATTGTGAAACCCTTATGCAAGCTTTTGGTAGCTGATACTCCTTTTATATTTGATGATGATTGCATGCATGCCTTCAAAACTTTGAAAGAAAAACTCACCACCGCACCAGTCATTGCTCCTCCAGATTGGAGTTTACCTTTTGAGCTAATGTGTGATGCAAGTGACTATGCGGTGGGAGCCATTTTGGGCCAAAGAAAAAACAAAGTGTTGCATGTCATTTACTATGCCAGTCGTGTGCTTAATGATGCCCAATTGAATTACACTACGACTGAAAAAGAATTGCTTGCTGTGGTATTTGCTTTTGATAAATTTAGATCCTACTTGATTGGTTGTAAAACTACAGTCTACACTGACCATTCTGCTTTGAGATATCTTATGACTAAACAGGATGCTAAGCCAAGGCTTATTAGGTGGATACTGCTACTCCAAGAGTTTGATTTGGAAATAAAGGACAAGAAAGGAGTGGAGAATGTGGTAGCCGACCATTTGTCCAGGCTTCCACAAGCAGAGATCCAAGCAGAAGCAAAGTTGCCAATTCAAAAGGAATTCCCAGATGAACAGTTGTTTGTGGTGCAAGTGGCACCTTGGTTCGCGGATATTGCAAATTACAAGGCAGCCAATAAGATTCCTAAGGACTTCAATGCGCAACAGAGGAAGAAGCTCATTCATGATGCCAAGTTCTATATTTGGGATGAGCCGTATCTTTTCAAAAGAGGTTCAGATG
Source organism: Sophora flavescens (assembly GCA_030762895.1). Lineage (NCBI taxonomy): Eukaryota > Viridiplantae > Streptophyta > Magnoliopsida > Fabales > Fabaceae > Sophora > Sophora flavescens. The sequence continues at coordinate 34,354,390 of CM061068.1, forward strand.
GAATTCTGAGGAGGTGCATACCGGAAGAAGAAATTAATGGGGTGTTGACCCACTGCCACAACTCACCCTATGGAGGACATTTTGGTGGTGAGAGGACCGCCATGAAGATTTTGCAAAGCGGGCTGTTTTGGCCCACTATTTTCAAGGACTCCCGAGCTTGGGTGATGAATTGTGATAAATGCCAGAGGACCGGCAGTATTTCCAAAAGAAATGAGATGCCCTTAAAGGGTATATTAGAGGTGGAGCTCTTTGACGTATGGGGGATTGACTTCATGGGCCCTTTCCCGTCATCTTACAACAACAAGTACATTCTGGTGGCAGTTGATTATGTGAGCAAGTGGGTGGAAGCAGTGCCAACTTTGAAGGATGATGCAAGAACTGTGATCAGTTTTGTGAGGAAGAATATTTTTACCCGGTTTGGGACCCCTAGGGCTATCATTAGTGATGGGGGTACCCACTTTTGCAATAAGGAGTTCAATGCAGTGCTTGCCAAGTTTGGGGTGAACCACAAAGTTACCACACCATACCATCCCCAAACCAGTGGGCAAGTAGAATTGTCCAACCGGGAGTTGAAGAGGATTTTAGAAAAAACTGTGAATAATGCAAGGAAGGATTGGGCGAAGAAAGTGGATGATGCACTTTGGGCCTATCGGACTGCTTATAAGACGCCTATTGGTATGTCACCGTACCAATTAGTGTTCGGGAAATCATGTCACCTTCCGGTAGAGCTACAACACCGTGCTTTTTGGGCAGTGAAGGCCCTGAACTTTGATACAAGGCTGGCCATGGACAAGAGGATGCTTCAATTGAATGAGTTGGATGAGTTCCGACTCTTGGCTTATGAGAGTGCTAGAATATACAAGGAAAGGACAAAGTTCTGGCATGACAAGTACATTCTTCCCAAGAAGTTTGAAGAAGGCCAGTCAGTTCTGCTGTTTAACTCAAGACTCAAGCTCTTTCCAGGCAAATTGAGATCAAGATGGTCAGGCCCATTTTATGTCAAGTCTGTCTCTCCATTTGGTTCAGTTAAATTGGAAGATCCATCATCCGGTGATACCTTCACGGTTAATGGACAAAGACTAAAGCACTACCTTGGGGGCAACTTTGATCGTCAGGCGATTTCCGTCACTCTTCAGGCACCATCTTGTTAAAAAAAAAAAAAATCATCCGTCAAGCTAGTGACGTTAAAGAAGCGCTTATTGGGAGGCAACCCAATCTTTATTTTCCTCTTCTCTTTTGTTTTTGATTTTCCCTCTTGAATAATTTGAGAAGCTCAAGAGGTTTGTTAATAGTTTGTTGAGTGATTCCAGATTTTGAAGGAAGGAGGAGAAGAAGGGCAGAAGGAAACGAAACCAGAAGGCATGTGATTCAGCACCACTACCACTTTGGTGAGTTGTTCCAATTTTCTTCCCTCTCTAAACTTAATTATTTACATTGAGGACAATGTAAGTCTTTAAGCTTGGGGTAGGGGTAATCTTTTTGCTTGCATTATAAATATTGCATTCATATAGGCTTTAGTCTTGCATGATCACATGAATTAATTGCCCCCTGCTTAGATTGAGCATCTGATTGTGAGAGCTAAGTGCCAATTGGGCAGTGATAGTGAATTTTTGGACCCTGATTTTATATTCTTGTGATATGGCTTCATTAAATATGCTTGAGATGTTCTTGGATAGTTGATGATTAGCATGTGTTTCTATGGATTTGTGTTCTCACTGGTTCTTGAACTGATGAATGTGAGCTTTTGAGCCATTAGGGGGCACTCACTAAATCTGCCCCCGTTCTTTGTGTAGAGTGTTTTCCTCTTGGATTGTTTTTCTCTAGAACTTGACTTGAAACCATTTCGAAACTTGAAAATTTTTGAGAATATTTTTGAAAAGGATTGAGGCAATAGGTGTTTTTTCTGGCCTTCTGAGCTTTGAATGAATAATGCTACCCTTAGTTGCCCCATTTTGAGCCTGAATGAATAGCATGCTTTTCTTGGTACCCTGAAATGTTGTGTTAAATATGTTTATGAGGAACCTTCTAAAAATCTATGTGCAAAAATGGGTTGGAAAATGTAGTTGGAAGTTTGGGATGATGAAAAGAAAAAAATGAATCTGAAAAAATTTTACTTCTCTTGAATTGCAAAATCTTCCCTTCTCCAAATAAAAAAAAAAACAGAGAGAGAGAAAAAGAAATAAAAATGGGGAAGGGGATGACAAAAAGGAATGAGAAGTAAAAAAAAAAATTGAAAAGAATGGTGGAAGAGTAAACTGAAACCCAAAGAAAGGTATTTTAGAAGGTCGTGCCTTGCAATGCTTGATTGTTTGTATAGCCTTTTGAAATTTCCTGTTTTTGAAATTCCCACCTGAAAATTGATCCCATGGCCTCATTACAACCAAAGAATAAGACCTCTTGATTCTTAGATGTTTTCATTAATAAAGTGAAGATTTGGTTGATAGTCAAGCTTATGGTAGGAATCATTCTTTGAGGAAAATGGAGTGACATGTCATATTCCCTTAACACTTGAGTGAGTGAGGCAAGAAAGAGAGCCAAGCAAATGAACAAGCTTGGGGTGAGCTTCAAGTGAGATAGAGTGCCCGAATTAGTGAGAATGTGAGTCTAGGGAAACTAAGCCCCTAATTGGACTTGAATTGATTGTCTCTTTGTGAAATAATTGATTTGCTGTTGCTTGGATCATTTTACTCGGGTTCTTAGTTCACTATCATTGTCCTGGTTGTTTTCATCTTATGGCCTTGGTTTTTGCTTGAGGACAAGCAACATCTTAAGCTTGGGGTGATTTGATGAGTGTGATTTCACCTCATTTTCCATGTACATTTTCTGCATGCATTTGCATTTAGTTAGGCCATTTTAGTTGGATTTTGTTTAGTTTTTCACTTGGAACGGATAAGGTGGTATTGTGTGTTGTTTTGCAGGGATTTTTGATTAAATGCCCAAGTTTTAGCCATGAGGAAGCTGAGATGAAGAGAAGGCCTGAAAACGAAGAAGAAGGGGGCCAAAAGTCGGAATCGTCACCGCCTGGCCGTGATGGCTATCACGGCCGTGACCCAAAACTAGCAAAAGTCGAGACGATCACGGCTTGGCCGTGATAGAGATCAAGGCGTGAAAAGTTGGTTCGCGACGCGAATGATTGCTCGCCTCGCGAGAGAGTGATTGTGCCAAAACCACCAAAGTCGGAGACGATCACGGCCAGCCGTGATGTACATCACGGCCGTGACCCTAAAACCTCCAAAAGTCGAGACGATCACGGCTTGGCCGTGATAGAGATCACGGGCATCAAAAAGTTGGCTCGCGTCGCGAAAATAAGTGCTCGCCTCGCGAAAGAGTAGTTTGACCAGAAGCTGGAAGAGACAGAACCCGTCACGGCCTGGCCGTGATGGCTATCACGGCCGTGACCGCCACGAGTAATAAAAGAAGAACGAGCGTAACAGAAGAAGATGCATTCAAAAACCCTAAAGAAAATCCTCTCTTCTTTGTGGCTGTGTGCATCATTCCATGGAGCTCTCTCCTTTGTTCATCTCTCGTAATTATTTCTTTTGTTTTATCTTCAATTATGTGTAGCTAAACTCCCCTTTGTTGGGGTTAGACTATTGCTATCCTGAACTTGGTTGTAAAAATGATTTGATTTTAATACAGTTTCCTTCTTCTTTGTGAGTATATAATTCTATGCTTAATGCTTTCCTAGGCTTGATCATCTTAGGAATGATTAGTTGCTTTAATAGACAATTGAAAGGTTGATGTTAAAGCATGCTCATGAATTATATGCCAAGTAGTCCAAGAATCTAGACATAGGTGTTGGCTACTTGCAATCTTATGAATCTTGTTCTTAATGCAATTTCTCTTATTAATCCACCTAAGACATTAGGGTTTAATTTGAGATTTTAGGCTCAATGCACCTAAGACATTAGGCTTGAGTATATTAGAAAAGATTCGATTGTCATAAGTGAAGTAGGAATTGTGTTAGTTATCATTTCATAACAATCAAGGGAGGATTAGCTTAGTCTAACCCTAGCAATCTTATATCATTGTTATTCATCTCTCTGTTTTCACATTAACTATTTGAGAAAAATCCCAAAAGAACAAAAATATTTTCTTCTTGTTTATTTGCAAGATGTTAGAACAACCTTCAATCCAAAATTCGATCGCCTAGATAGTAGTCAAATTTGCGAAGTGGTAATTGTCCACGATCCCTGAGAACGATATCCGGTCTTACCGTTTTTATTACTTGCAACGAACCGGTACACTTGCCGAGTCCGTGTCAGGGCCTGACCCACTGTTTGAACCTCCTCAGTGGGCACAAGGACTCGAGCATTAGCATCTCGAATAATCTCAACAACGACCCTCAGATGATCATCCGGTAATAAACAATGGTGTATGGTATTACCTAAGTTATTACGTGCCCTCCCCAATGCCACTAAGCGGCGATCATGATGATCATAAACATACAACTCACACCTATCAGGGTCGTCATCATCATCATCATCATCATCACCATCATCATCATTTTTAGGCTGATGAGGAGGATCACATGAGCCCTTAGTGCTCACATGGACAGAGGGTTGGACACCGGCTGTCATCTGCTGGGACATAGAAGTCAATATTGCCATCTGCTGGGCAAACTGCTCGGCCATCTCCTGTCTAAGCTCAGTTGCAATCTCCTGTTTTAGCCGTGCTCTATCTGCATCAACATCCCTGTGGGATTGGTGTGAAGATGAACCATGGTATTGGCGAATGCCGACACCCCATCCAACACCAATGACACGGCCCGGATGGTCTGGTTTACCGATGGCAGCAGCTAAGATATCATCGCGTCCTCTAGGATCAAAGGTTCCTTGGGTTACCTGCTCGTCCAAGGCATCCTATCACATATAAAATATCAGGTCACATTACAATTCGGTAACAATCTTAAAATGACAATTACAATTCAAACTATACTTACAATCTTCTCAGCTACTTGGCGGGCCTCCTCAGATGTATATTGTCCCATTTTTCTTTGTCGGGCCCTCTTCCATTTACGATGGCGTGGGGGTGGAGCTGGATCAACAACCTCTGGACGATTTTCAACGTTAGGATCCGCCTGAGATGTTGCTTTCTGACGTGCTTTCTTTTCTTCTTCCACCATTATCTGACCAAGCTTTTTATATCCCCCACGAGACATGACATGGAGGTAGACATTCTTGCTTTGGTTTTCCTGCCCCTTTTTCCTCTTCTCTTGTTATAAATAGAAGACAATTAAATTACATAAGTAAATAAAATTAATGAAATTACATAAATTTAGAGACAAATCAAATAAGTTAACCTGAAAGCCGGGTTCATGTCGGCTCTGAACAAAGCGATCCCACGTCGCCTGGTCAAGAAACGGGTACACCTCAAGTGGGCTCTTTTCACATGTTGGATTGAATACATAGTATCTGCCCAGGTCGACCTTAAAAGCCCTCCAACACTCACCAGCATACTTTAACAAACGCTTTTTCATAACCATCGTATCCGGTAAGTCAAAGGTGAGTTGCATTAAGACCAAAAGAATCAACGAATTACTGTATGATATTAGTAAGATTAAAATAAAGTAGATACAGACAAACACAGGACGTAAAAGTATAGATACCAGAATACTCTCCCATATCTGATCCTTCACGTCCGCCGGTACATCTTTCCAATTATCAATGAGTATATTAGGCCTGCTCCTAGCAAGGGTCGCCACAAAACTATTAAACTGCTCTGCCATTGGCCCAATAGGATTGAGGTTATTATCAAAATCTATTCTTATCCTTTGATTTGAACCACGGTTGGCAGTCAAATTCCTCATTCGTGTGGCACGTCTACCCTTTCTACCCGTAGACGGGGTCTCCGACCCACTGCATGAAGGAGGGATATCCTCACGATCAACCATGTATACCTGTTTAAACAAAAAAAAAACTTGTTAGTATGTCAGGATAAATATCAAACATAACTTATAAATATCGATCAACGTACGTAAACATAACTTATAAATATCAACGTAAACATATAATATGCCTTTAAACAGTTCAATCCGAACTTTCATCAAGTATATAACATTAGAATTAATGAAAAACTATTTTAACTGAATTAAGAAAAAGTTTTTTCCCAAACTGTCCAACTTTGGACAATTCAAGATCCAACACAATGAGCGGTACATTAAGCACGTACACGTGTGCTCATTAGTATTGCATCTCAAATGGGAAACTAAGGCTTTATTAATTATGTAGCTTGCACGAAGATGGGGCTTGAAAAGTGAAGAAAATGAGCCAAATAGAGCCCATCACGGCCTAGCCGTGACAGCCATCACGGCCATGATAGAGTAGAGCTGAAAAAGTCAGAACTGGTCACGGCCAGCCCGTGATTTCCATCACGGTCGTGACATGCCAACTGAACCAGACCCTCACAGGCATAACTGATCGCGGTCTAGCCGTGATGGTGGTCACGACCGTGACAGACCAATCAGTGAAGCAACCTCTAAGGCAGAATCCGTCACGGCCTAGCCTTGACAGGCATCACGGCCGTGACGCGTGATACCACCACTAGAAAAATCCAGTCTTGGAGCCATTTCCACTATGGTGGATTAGACACAGATTCACACTTTATAACACTTCACACACAGAACAACACATGCAAGTATATTATATTTAACTTTTCTAAACAAGAAACGAAGAAATGACTAATCTTGCAAATTGGACTGTTTATAACAGGGAAAACGCACCTTTTTTTTTGTGGAAGAATGAAGATCTTGAAGGTTTGTTGTGGAGTTGTGAGAGAGTGAGTGAGTGAGTGAGTGTGAAGGTAGAACTGAGATGTGGGAAGAAAGAGAAAGAAAGTGTAACGTGTCTGTGTTGAGAGTAATGAGAGTGAGTTTGAGCGTACTTTTAGCTAGGGTTGGTGTCTGTGTTTGAGATGTTTTCCCATTTATGTCTTGGCTTTACACTCTTGGAACAAACGAAAAGGGCGCGTGACATTGGAGGGAATGAAAATAGAAACATAAAAAGGGTTATATTACACATCGGTTATTATAAAACCGATGTGGTTAATTTATATTTCACATCGGTTATCCTGGAACCGATGTGGAAAGATACAATTTTAAATTCTAATTCTTTTTATAATTTTATACATCGGTTATCTTTAAGCCGATGTGGTTAATCAATACTTTACGCATCGGTTCTAGAAAAACCGATGTTAAAAGATAAAAATTCTAAATTTAAAATTTTTTTGTTTTACTTTTAAACATCGGTTAAATATAGCCGATGTGGAATACTTTGATTTTAGTTTCAAAAATACCACCACTTTATTTTACACATCAGTTTTACAGATACTGATGTGGAAACTCCGATGTAAAAAACATATTTTACACTAGTATATCAACTTCATGAAATAGAGCATATGCAATTTTTGACAAATGCAACAATTTATTGGCCCCATTGATAATAAATTTTGGGTTATTTTTGGTTGGTTGGTCTTTGACCGATTTCACACAAACGCAACATGAAAATAAGACATTATTAAAAACACTGTATTGAACAAAACGGTTGGAGACCTGTAATTGACTCAAAGGTACAAAGAGGAGAATATATGCATCAAATCCTAAAATCGAAGAATTTGTTTGAAACAAAAATAAATATATCATTATTTAGTTAATTAAAGGAGAGTGTTAATTGATATTCTTATTGATTAAAAAAAGAGACAACTTTATCATATTATTCAAACGTATTAAAGTAAATATGTATTGTCTGTGTAAAAAGTTTTAAACTCACACTCAATAATATTTTGACATGAATAATTTTAATTTAATAATTAAAATAAAGAAATAACAGTGATGATGATTTGTAAAAATATTATTGAATGTATGTGTAAAAAACCTTTACACCGACGATGCATAAAAATTAAAATCATTTATTATATTGAATTATAATATTTAATTTTCAATGAATTATTTATTTATTTATTTATTTTTCACCCTTTATTGAAGTACTATTTTGACACGTCACTTTTTAAAGGGAAAATTATATATACTAGTATTTTTGAACCCGTTCGATGCACATGTCATCAATTACTATTATTATTGATAGCATTGTTATAATTAATAACCTGAATTGTATCTCTATATGTACGAAACTTTTTTTCCTTTATCCCAAATTAAGTCCACTATGTCAAACATTTTGTTGACTTATTTCACACATTGCTTTCAATATTTCCTTCCCACTCATAATGGTGGTACTCACTCATCTCCAAGGCTTTTTATTTATAGACAGAAGTGATCAGCAAAAACCTTGAAACAATTTTATCTATAATTTGAGTGCAAAGAATTGGATATTATTTTTATTTTAAAATGATATTACAATACGTAATGCAAGACTATGTGTTAAGTGTTCCTCTTCGATTACTACTAATGATCAACTAATCCTCTTAAATCATGTGGTGCTGATACGTGTCACTTTATTAGAAAATCATCAATTCCACTTATTAATTAGTATATGTATAAATTTATTATTTAGAATAGAAAAAACGAAGGCAAGGATGTCGAAAAAAATAGATTAGAAAATATGAATACCTCTACCTCTATTTATGTCAATTCAGAGATTGTCGTGTTTGACTCCAAAAACATCGTATCTTCACCGGTTTGTAAATATTTTAAAACAAAAAAATATATAAATTTGAGAAAATAAAAAATAATAATAAAAAATTTTCATCACTTGACATGTGGCTTGCACCATTGTGCTACACTAAAATCAGTATTTCCTCTTATTAATTAGTATAGATATAAATTTATTATTTAAAATATAAAAACCAAAGGCAATGATATAGAAAAAAATACAAAATATGAATAGCCCTGCCTCTATTTATGTCAATATTGGATATTAGAAAAATAAAAAATTAAATTAGAGAGAAAAAAATAATTTTAAAAAATTAGAAAAGTATATAAAAAAATATTTTAAAAAATAGGAAAATAATAATTTGAAATAAAATTCAAAACCATTAGAAAAATAAAATTAATTAGACAAAAAATATTTTTAAAAAAATCAATTATAAAAATAAACATTTTTAAAAAATAAATTAGAAAAAAACTAATTCGGGAAAAAAATTTAAAAAATATATTATAAAGAATATATGTTTAAAAAATAAATAAATAAATTTAGATAATTCAAAATAATCCACCAGTTGACCTTCTACTGTTACAAGAACGGTAGAAGAAAAGTTGTTAATTGATAAAGTGATATACATATTGAATACTAAAATATATATAAATATTAAAATATAGTAATTGGTTCGGTTAAAAAATAACCGAGTTAATGACCATTGAGTTTGGTTCAGTTCAGAGTCGTAAAAAAATAAATTTTTTAAAAAATATTATAAAGAATATATGTTTAAAAAATAAATAAATTAATTAAAATAATCCACCAGTTGACAACTCCTTCTACTGTTACAGGAACAGTAGAAGAAAAGTTGTTAATTGATAAAGTGATATACATATTGAATATTAAAATATAGTAATTGGTTCGGTTCCAAAATAATCGAATTAATGACCATTGGGTTTGGTTCAATTCGGAGCTGTGCATAAAAAGAAAAAAAAGAACCAATTTAATTAGTTGTTTCAGATTTTCAAATTCATCGAATTATTCGTTCGAGTCTTACATCCTAAACCTTTTCGAAGAACACGGTGGCTTTGCTATATTTTTTGGCTAAAAATATTTAAAAACAAAAAAAATTATAAACTTTAAAAAGTCAATATCACTATCCGAACCCATTAAAATTGGTTTGGTTTGGTTTGATTCGATTCAAACCGGAAAATATTAATATATATATATATATATATAAAAGTTATATAAAATATTAAATTTTAAACTATTAAATTATATATACATTAAAATATCATTATATAAAAAATTAAAACATCAAGAACACGACAACTCTACTTTTAATGTTTGCCAATTTATTATTGGTCGACGGTGTAAAAAAACTTGACACTGTCAGTTTATAAAAATAAATTAAAAAAAAGTATTAGGAAATATTTTAAAAGGAAAAATAAAAAACTAAATTAGAAAAAATTAAACGAAAAATAATTAGAAAAAATATTTTAAGAAAATAGGAAAAAAATAATTAGGAAAAAATAGATTTAAAAAAATTAGAAAAATAAAATTAATTATAAAAAAATATATTAATTATAAAAAAATATATATTTAAAAACAATTTTAAAAAAATAGGAAAAAATATATTAAAAAAATAAAAAAAGTAAAATAAGAAAAAAGTATAAAACAAATATTTAAAAAAATAGGAAAATAATAATTAGAAAAAATATTCAAAAAAATTAGAAAAATAAAATTAATTAGAAAACAAAAATATTTAAAAAAAATCAATTATAAAATAAACATTTAAAAAAAATTAAATTGGAGAAAAAGTAATTCGGGGAAAAAAATAAATTTTAAAAAAATATTATGAAGAATATATGTTTAAAAATTAAATAAATAAATTTAAATAATCCAAAATAATCCACCAGTTGACAACTCTTTCTACTATTATAAGAACAGTTGAAGAAAAGTTGTTAATTGATAAAGTGATATACATATTGAATATTAAAATATATATAAATATTAAAATATAGTAATTGGTTCGGTTCCAAAATAACCGAATTAATGACCATTTGGTTTGGTTTAATTCGGAGTCGTGCATAAAAAATAAAAAAAATGAACCAATTTAATTGTCTGGTTCGGATTTTCAAATTCATCGAATTATTGGTTCGAGCCTTACGACCCTAAACTTTGTCAATTTATGATTGATTGACAGTATAAAAAAACTTTACACTGTCATTGTATACAAAAATGTTCAAAAAAAAAGAATTAGCAAAAAAAAATTATTAGGAAAAAGATTAAAAAATTTAGGAATAGGTAAAAAAAATATAAAAACTAAAAAAAAATTAAAATAAAACAAATAGACGTAAAAAAAATTTAAAGTTTTTAAAAAAAGTTATAAAAAAATAATTTTTAAAAAAATAAAATAAAATAAAAAACAAAAAATCCTAGTGTTGATATGTGTATGTATAGTAAAATTGTCTATCCAATTTTTATATTAGTATAGATTTTTTAAAAATATTACACCGAGAAAAATGGATATGAAAACTGAATAAAAATCTGGGACCACAAAAAAATGAGTGGCTTGATTGAGTACAAATTTCTACCCTGAAGGCCTTGGGATTGGGACGGGCATGAATTTTAGTTATGACAGAGCTTTCATGCTCTCGTCGTCATCAAGAGTAATTCCAGAGTTGGTTACCTCTCACCATGCCCCCACCATAGTTTTGATTCTTATTCTCCACGTAGAAAACTTGGGCATATTGATATATGATCATGTTCCACATGTCAGTAAAAAGTCTCATGTTTGGGTACCACATTTAGCCTTTACATTTTCCCTATAATCAACCTTTTCATCTCTTGACGAATGGACGTTGTCATTTTATCAAAATGGATTTCCATTCTGTATCTGTAGCCTACCTAGCTAGTGTCCCCAATTATTGGTCACTAGTAACTAGTAACGTATTAAAGAGCAGATACAAAAATACGTCTTCTATGTTTTGAACCAAATTACTTTTGCAAATTAAGAATGTAGACAAGTTTTAATTTTTTTTTTCTAAAATCTTTTGTAATTATGATAGAGTACAGACTTTTCATTCCAAACATCGGGGCTTGACCAACACCTTTCTAGAAAAACATTTTAACGGGACAAAATTGATAAACATCGGTGCTTGCTAAAATTGATGTTTGTTAAGCACTGCATTAGAGATGACGGATAGGAAGTATAATTTAGAGAAGAGAGATAGGAAGAGAAATTTAGGGAGAGAAATTTAATTCTCTTATTAAGGGAAAGCCTTGAGGGATGGATATATTTTTGATTAATTTTCTTCTTCTTTTTCTCATTCTCATTCATTCAAATATATATAACAACTTAGACACAATATTACTTCTTAATAATAAGGACTAATTGAGACCTAGACACAATCCATATTTGTTAAAGCATCAAATCCTAACTAACTACTCCTTCTAGAATATTCCTAAGATAGGTAATTTGGTGCCCATATATTTAGACATAAGGTGTGTTTGGGTAAACAACTTAATTAAGAGCTTATCACATAAGACCTATAGCATGAGAGCTTATGCCATAAGCGCTTAAAGAAAGAAAGGGACATGAGAGAATTCGAATAGTGAAAAATACGGAGAGGATGTTTAGTGCATAAGTTTTTATGATAATTCCATAAGCTTCTCCCAACTTATGAAAATAGTCAAAAACTCTTTACAAGATGGTATAAGTTATTTTTATAAGTTCTGCCAAATACATTGCATAAGAGCCTATGTCATCAGATAAATCAAAAGGAGCTTAAATAAGTTCTTTCAAAAACCACCATAATCTTGATAGTGAGCTAGTTCCTTCTGGACTCTCTTTGATCTACTGTTAGTACTTGAAGGCCCAAATACAACATTTATTTTGTTAGGCTTTGTTGGCCTGATTCACTTGTATCAATGGCCAAATACAAATTTTTTTTATATAGATTCCTTAACTATTACTATAGTCATTAGCAACACCTTTATTTAACAGGCAAAACTCGTGGCTTTTTGACCAAACTCGATTTCTTTTAGAAACTATTTACCAGTTTAGGGTTATTCTGAAACTATTTACCAATGAGGGGTCGTTTTGGACATGTGGCATATTTTATTTTATTTTCAATCTGACAGGTCAAAGACGTCACTGCAGATGGCGCCTACCACTTAACAAAAAAAAAAGACAAAAGGGAGGCGCCACTGCAAATGGCGCCTTCCCCTACAGTGGCGCCTCCCCCTGCAGTGTACCACGTGGCACTGCAGGGGGCCCCCAGCCCTAACCAAAAATTGGACGCCTGCAATTTTAAAGGAACAATGCTACAATTTTAAAGGAACAACGCTACAAAAAAATTATACTATAAGTATAGGGAGTAACGATGACATTAATGATAAAGTATATATTTAAAACAACAAGAGGCAATAAAAAAAAATCCCGTAATAATGAGTAGCAAATAATATCACAGGAGGCATAAAAAATAATAGCAATAACAATTTACACCAATAAATATTCATCAATTATTACAGTAGTAAAAAAAAATTTACCTTATAAGAATTAAAAGAAAGTCACCTGCAATTTTAAATGAACAATGCGACAAAAAAAATTATACTATAAATATAGGGAGTAACGATGACATTAATGATAAAATATCTATTTAAAACAACAAGAGGCAATAAAAAAATCCCGTAATAATGAGTAGCGAATAATATCACAGTAGGCATAAAAAAATAATTTGATCAAGTGCAGCCGTGCAGGGTCTTGCGTGATGAGACAAAAGTGTGCAGATGGTTATCTTTTCAATAGTCGAATTGAATGCCGCGGCAATAAGGAAAAATAATTTGCAAACGTTAAAAGGACTAACGGACAGTTAAGCACTTGGTTTGAGAGACGTTAAGAGGAGGAGAATTTTTAATTGACGTGGCACCACTTTATTGGTGTGACAGAGAGTGGCAAAGGGTTCATGTGATAGAGGATCTGCATCCCTCATCCAAGCACTCTTGGGAGGAGAGGAAGATTCTTTGTCTCATTTTTTCTATCACATTCTCTGTCCACCATCAATTATAATTTGTCATTTAATAAAATAAAATCACAACTCATTAATATTTATGCATATTCTCAGCTTTTAATTGGTAAGGAACCCAATTTTTATTGCTTCTTGTTGTTTATGCCTACTGTGATATTATTTGCTACTTATTATTACGGGATTTTTTTATTGCCTCTTGTTGTTTTAAATAGATATTTTATCATTAATGTCATCGTTACTCCCTATATTTATAGTATAATTTTTTTTGTAGCGTTGTTCCTTTAAAATTGTAGCGTTGTTCCTTTAAAATTATTTTTTTATGCCTACTGTGATTATTTGTTACTCATTATTATGGATTTTTTTTTATTGTCTCTTGTTGTTTTAAATAGATATTTTATCATTAATATCATCATTACTCCCTATTTTATAGTATAATTTTTTTGTCACGTTGGTCATTTAAAATTTCAGGTGACTTTCTTTTAGTTCTTATAAGGTAAGTTTTTTTTTACTACTGTAATAATTGATGAATATTTATTGGTGTAAATTGTTATTACTATTATTTTTTTATGCCTCCTGTGGTATTATTTGCTACTCATTATTACGGGATTTTTTTTATTGCCTCTTGTTGTTTTAAATAGATACTTTATCATTAATGTCATCGTTACTCCCTATACTTATAGTATAATTTTTTTGTAGCGTTGTTCCTTTAAAATTACAGGCGTCCAATTTTTGGTTGGGGCTGAAGGGCCCCTGCAGTGCCACGTGATACACTGCAGGGGGAGGCGCCACTGTAGGGGAAGGCGCCATTTGCAGTGGCGCCTCCCTTTTGTCTTTTTTTTTTTAAGTGATAGGCGCTATCTGCAGTGATGCCTTTGACCTGTCAGATTGAAAAAAATAAAATATGACACATGTCCAAAACGACCTCATTAATAAATAGTTTCAGAATAATCCTAAACTAGTAAATAATTTTTAAAAAGAATCCAATTTGATAAAAAAAAAAAAAAAAGTCCCAAACTCGTAGCATGATATTTATGGGCGCGGATCCAATTATAATCGCTAGCGCCTAGTGGCATGCCGATTGCCAGTGTCGATTTGGTGAAACCAGCTGCCAGTTGGAGTTAGTCTGTCACTCTCTGTGAAAGGAGCGTGGTGATACGCGCAGAGAAAACGTTAAAAAAATAATTTAATGAAGAGTGCAAGGTGTCATGAAAGGGGAAGATCAGAAAGGTGGGTCCTGTCTATTAGATCCCAACATATTAATTCCATGGTGACTACTGAGTAGTTGTTGACCCTGCTTACACACTCTTTCCACCTCACACACCCAACCCACCTTGCCTTTTTTTTAAAAAGGATTCATCTAATCATTATCTCAGGATATTAGTTAAAAAAAAAATTATTATTAAAAAATTAAATTTATCATATTTTACAATATAAAATACTCGAAATTTTAATGGGAATTTCTTTTTAATTTTCTTAAATAACATCCTAAAAACATATTTTACTTTTTTTAAAAAAATTAATGATATTTTTGTCTGTCTATTATTGATTATATGTGATTTTGATTTTTATATTTTTTTTTTTGTTTAAGTTTAGTTCTTCTATTTTCTCAATGTTACAAAGAACAACTCCTCTTAAGCACACAACTGGTTGAGGTTCCTCCCCATCTCTTTGAGATTCAAAATAATTCAATGATTTTTCTTTGTTATTTATTGGTTCTATCTATTTTTTTGTGACTTTTTTGGTTTCATAGTAGGATTCTTTACTATAGAAGGTCAACGTTAAAAAATTGAAGAATATTTGATGAAAGGATCGAATTTGCAACATTGAGAAAATATAGATCAAATGTGGACAAAAAAAAACTTTAGGTACCAAAATCATACATGACTAATAGTAGGAGGGCTAAACGTGCATTTAAGTCTTTTTTATTTATTAAATTATTTTCTTCTTTTTATACCAATTATCAATATTTAAATTTTTTATAAGAATTCAAAATTTTATTAGGTTTTGTTTTGTTTCTTCCCTTTTCATAAAAAAATGTTTATTAAATATTTTTAGTTTAAAAATTTAACTAAATTATTTTACTCCCAAGAAATAGTATAGGTAGTAAGAAAGAATATTATATTGTATGGATTTAGTTGGTACTATTGTTAATATAAATTATATTGTGAATTAGTTATAAATTACTATATTCTTATTATAACTACATTAAAAGCCGTACGTAAGATAATTTATGATTAGTGGATAGCATAAAAAAAACTTTAGGCTTAATTGTAGTTTTGGTCCCCCTACTATTGGTTGTGTGCGATTTTGTTCCCTGAAGTTTTTTTCGTGCACATTTGGTACCTTTTTTTTAATATTACAAATTTGGTCCTTCTGATTAATGTCTATCATATTTTACAATGATCAACATAGAAGAATCACTCATCTAAACACACACAGCCTCTAGTAGAGGTATTCCATCCTCTTCATCTCCGATTCAACATGATTAAGTAGTTTCTCTGTGCTATTTATTGGTTTTGTCCCTCATTTTTTAGGCCTTATTTAGGTTCCACCATATGATTCCCTACCAAGAAAGCTCAAAAAGAGGTTCATGCACTTAGAACAGTGGTTCTCTCTGCTTAGAGGAGTGAATCCTCCAAGTCGATCATTGAAAAATTGATAGACATTGATGGAAGGACCAAATTTGCAACATTGAAAAAATAGGGGATCCGATGTGCAAGAAAAAATCCTCAAGGTCCAAAATCGAACATGACCGATAGTAAGGGGATCAAAATTGTAATTAAGCCAAAACTTTACACTTTTTTATTTTATTATATATAGGTAGATATTTTTTACTTGTTAATATGAAAATAAATGTTTAAAAAAGAATTAAATATAGATATGTGAGCGTGTTTGTAATCAAACTAGATTAATTTAAATCAAAGAAAAAAAATTTAATTTAATTTGGTTTGAATTTTTACTGACCAATGTAAAACTTTTTACCATGACATTTTATACTATTTTATTTTATTTTATTTTAACCCTAAACAAAAACTAGTAAGTTTTTTACAATAAGCGACAATCAAAAAGTAAATTACTGAAACCATCCCAATAATCATTTCAAGTTTTGCAGCAGAATATTTCTTTACTTATCTACTTGGTTTCTCTATCTTTATCAAAACATCGCAGGTTAGGTTAACATCGACCGACACTTCATTTTATTTCCTTTTTTTTGGTGGATGATATACTTCATTTTATTTCCTACATATTACAATTGATTTTCATGAATGACTTTTGTTCTATGTTCAATTGAATATCATTATCCTCCGTTTAAAAAAAATCATGAAGTATAGTCCGAAAAATTAAAAACAATGAATTCATTATCAAAATACTTGCAGAATGACAGTGGCTTCACCAAGTTTATCAAGGTAATCCGCGCTTTGTTTGCTATTTTTTTTTTTAAATTTAAGATAATGAATAATTTACCAAAAATAAAATTTCAAGGGATAATTTGTCAGAAAATGGGAAGGATCAATCGGGAATAATCAATAGTTAATGATATCTATTTGTAAATGAACTATAATTTAGGGGAGGTGTACGATCCTTTCTCTTGTATTTAAGCAAAATTGGTTGCATTACCAAACTTTTATAAAAAAAAAAAAAAAACCCTGACATTTTATCATATGTAGTAATAATAATAATTTCGTTAAAACATAGTCATTACATTGGATATCCCCGAGACAAAACATTATGGAAAAGAAAAACAGAAAAACTTGGTATATATTTTATTTATGTGTCGTTTTAAGTTGCTTTCGTGTATCATTACACAACTGAACTGCACTTACTCAACAAAAGTAGAAATGTGTAAAAAAGCTGTCCGCTCCCATTGTCTCTCTCCAAAAATAGCAACCCATAAACAGTAACACAAAACACAAAACCTCTTTCAATTTCCATGGAGTTTGGGACGCAGTAAATTGAGTGAGTTGCTTCTGTTCTGCATCAACCCCTCCTTCACTATTTCAAGTACACACTACTCTCATGATTTAGGCAACTTGTAGTTTTCCTTTTTCTCTTTCAGTATAACATGGATTGTGTATTTGCCTCTCCTGCTTAACCTGACATACTCTTCACATTTATCATATTATTATTCACCTATTTCTTCTGTGTTCTTCTATTCTTATCACGTGTGCTTCTGACATTTTTCTTGTTTCTTTCTTGCCCTCTACCTGGGTTAAGGTTTTCACTTCTTCTTTTCAATTTTCCCCTCTAATCTATTTGCCTTGTCAGAAATTAAAGAGCTTCATAACCTTGAAGCTTGAGGGAGACTAAATTTGTTTGCTTTTTTCTGTCTTTCTGTTGTTGGGGCACTCTGTGGTTTGTGTACAACAATTCTTTTTCAAGGTTTTCCAATGGTTCCTCTTTGTTAGCTTTCTGCTTAGCTGAGGCTGTGCAAATCCAAATTCAAACTGAACTGTGACCACAGCACCACTATTAGGACACTGTTCCTGCGTGAATTGAAGTGGATTGTTTGGTTTTCACTGTGATTTTGTTGCATGTAATGGAACCTTGGAACTATGTTTCTGAAGAAAAAGAGTATGTCTCCAATGACACTCTCTCGCCTCCTAATACCCTTGGGAGAAGTAAAAGTTCCATCTTGGGATGGGAACTGAAAACCCCATTTAGTTTTTCCAATGATATGTTAGCCTTGGGTCAGCATAACATTGAGAATCAAGGTTTTGAGGATTTGGGTTATCCTGAAATGTTGGGGAAACATGTGTCTGATGATCTGATTGGCAGTGTTCCAATCAGGAAGCTGGATGATGGACATGGTGGTAGAAACACTAGTACTGTTATGTCTGCTTCCCCAAATCCATTTTCTGGAAGAGGGGACTCCAATTTCAAGCTTTCAACCTCTATGGTGGACTCTAATGGTTGTGATTCACTCATTGATTTGAAGCTGTCATTTGCTGATCATGGAGATGCCATTGATCCGCCATTTTCCAAAGGAGCACCCATGTTGTCTTCTTCTGAGTCGTCAACGCCCCCCAAGAGAGTAAGAGCTTCAGGGGTACGCTCACAGACTGCTTACTGCCAAGTCTATGGCTGTAACAAGGATCTCAGCTCCTGTAAAGACTACCACAAGAGGCATAAAGTTTGTGAGGTTCACTCCAAGACTGCCACAGTTATAGTGAATGGCATTGAGCAAAGGTTTTGTCAGCAATGTAGTAGGTTGGTCAATTTTCAAGCTTTTCATCTTTCAAGTTTGTTTAATTCTAGGCTGCTATGAGCTATACATACATATATGATACACAAAATTACTTTAGCCCTATGAAAGGCTTGTCTCCTTTTTTATTGTATCAATTGGAATACTAAAACATGACTCTTTACCTCCTCAATTGTATGTAATATGTATTGGGTTTTAAAAACTTTACTTGCTTTTGTTTTCATCATTTTTCTTACCAACCCTATATGATTATGCTTAATAACTTTATAACTTTTGCTCCACTAATTTTCTAATTCAGATGTTCTGAAATGGACAAGCTTCAAATAAGAGGCTGTATGTTTATGATATATAGCTTCGCTGTAATGTTTAGCTTATTATCCAGGTTCCATTTACTGGCTGAATTTGATGATGGTAAGCGCAGCTGTCGTAAACGCCTTGCAGGCCATAACGAGCGTCGAAGAAAACCACAAATGGGAATTCACTCTGGAAAGTCTGGGAAGTTGCTTCAGCCATGTGGTGGTAATAATATATATTCTGAAACTAGATCATGATATAACTCTTCTCCCTCCCTCCCACTTCTCCTTTCTGTCAATTTCCCATCCTTCATTTGACCACATGCATATTCTTCTGTTCATTCTTCACTGATTGCATTTCATGTGATTGACTTCTAACAGTGTTGATACTAAAAAATGTAGAAGCATGCCTTTGAAATGCTGGTGACCTTTTCAAAGGTTTTCTTTAATATACCCTTACAGCCTCAATGCCTCATAAAATGAGTCAAACTTTCTACTCGCTTCTAACTTTTCAATTTTGATCCCAGTCAATATTGTAGTACATACGATTTTCATCAAAATTTCATTCTGATTCCAATGTCATTACTAATACCTGTTTTCAGACCATATAGCAAGCACTTCAATATGAAATGTAATCTAGCCAAAATTATATTCCAGAGGTAATTTGCTAAAAGAAGTCCTGCTTTCTCACCCACAAATATATGTACTGATTTTCAAATGCTGATTCACTTGATGGATATACATCTACAACACATGAAGTGCAACCCTATTGTCCTTTTTGTTACTCTGTGTACCAATAAATAAAATGTTTTTCTCCATTTATATTCCCCTACATGTGCTGGTTTTGTGCTGTTCTCTATCAATTGTTAGTTTTGACCTTGTGTAATCTTGCTTTAATTTGGATTCCCTGGTTCTGTGGTGGATGTATTGTGCAATATAAGATAGCGTTTGGCAGATGTATCAGAACTGGACATAACAGAGCATATGGGTTCTATTCTATGTTTGGTATATTTCATAGATAGAACATTTTCTGTCTCTGAAAGATGAAGCAATGTGAGAGTTTCCATATGTTTCTGAAATGAAATAAACTTTCTACATTTCGATGTGCTAAAACATCAAAAGTGCATTACGAAAATTCCAATATGTTTTCAATATTCAGAAACTGATGAATTAGTCACTGAACTTTATGCTTGGCAATGTGACTTAAATTCTAAGGCTCATTACTATTGAATCGCTTCATTAATTCCTAGTAGTTGTTGATTGAAATGAGGTCTTTGACTTGTATTAATGATTGATTTCCGGGCACCAATTTTCTCTTCTTATGTAGTCATCTGATATTAGTAAAATTGTCTGATTAGAAGTTTTATGAAGACCCTGCTGTTCTTGCAGATAGCAGATTCCAGGGGACCATGTTAACATCAGCATCTTATATCAGCCCAGAGATGCTCCCTAGTGGGGTCGTGCATTCTGAGAAATATGGAATGAGTGACTTCTGGAGACCTAATAAAACTGAACATGGGACAGGTTTTAGGCATCTTTTTCCTCTACCTATCACCAATGGACATCCTCAGTCAAGATCTCTATTTCCTTCAAATAACCAAAAACAGTTTCCCTTTCTTCATGAAAATGGTGCTACATCCACTACAGGAAGCATCTTCTGTGAAAACAATATCCATCCACAAGTCCTTGGGGCCCAAAATTCTGGATCAAGATCACTATTCCAGGACAACTCCTTAGGAAGTGAGGACTTCAATGTTTTTGATACAACATCAACTGTTCAAGGAATGTCGGGAATTTCAGACTCTTGTTGTGCTCTCTCTCTTCTGTCATCCCAATCCCAGAACTCTTCAAGCCAATCGTCGGGAATTCCCTTGGCTCACTCCATGGTTATTCCAAGCAGCCATAGCCATCACTACAGCATGAGTCAGGTCTCTCAAAAGATGGGAATAAGCTCAGGGACTACTTCAAGCCGAGTGTCAGATAGGTTTCCACCAGAAATGGATCCTTCTGATGGAAGTCATCTTCATCCTGTGCTGATACCAGACAATAATGATATCGCCAACTTTGAAATGGCAGATGGGATTTTCCAAGGTTCAGATTTTGTGAATGTGAAAGATCGTCTTTCGTGTGAAGGTGGTGCAACCATTGACTTGCTCCAACTGTCATCACAGCTTCAGCGAGTCGAGCATCAGAGGCAATCCTTGCAGGTGAAGCAAGAAAACGACTCTTCCTGCACTCTCCGGATTACATAAGGAGCTCTGGAAAGAGGTAGTTTAGCACTTAGCTGCAGGTAAACTTGTGGTTAGCACTGCACATTATGAACTAGCTTGAAATCATGTTTCTTCTGCTTTGAAGGAAAATGGAAAAATGAAATCTCTATGGTTGTCATTTAAGGGTCTATATCAATGAATAACCAAATTATGAGAACTACCACCATTAGTAAAAGAAATAATTTCTTGAACATACCTTTTGAAACACACATACACACGCACATATATGTAGTAGACGTGATTATTTCATAACATATCTCAGTTGAGAGGGTTAAATGAAAGATTTCATTTTTTTCCATTTGCTGCAGGAAACAAGTTGTGGGGCATGTGGCAGATATATGGCAGCCACCTAAGACTATGTTAGGCCACAGGGAAGGAGAAACTTTAGATTTGCTGCTAGCTAACTATTTAAAATAGTTTGGTTGTGCTGATTCAGATGTTAGTAGCACAAGCGACCCATTAAACACGTTAGGCTTCTTTATCAATGATATTTGTTGGGGCACAACAGTCCCTCTGACTCTTAATGTATCCATCTGTATTTGGATGTAATAAAAAAACAAAAGCCTGTGATGTATCAAAATGTGCTCTTTACTCTTTAGGGCATAAATAGTAATACTTCAACCAGGACAATTATTTTCTTTAACTGATGATTTTTCTTTTTCTTTTTTAATAATGAAATATTAATCTTGCACTGGGTATTGTAGTAAGTACTAAGTAGTAGCAATGCTATAGTGCAGTTATGTGAGGTCAAACATTGGAAGCCAGCCTGTTCTTGTTAGATAAAAATGTTTTTCTTTTGCATTTCAAAAAAGGAATCTATATAAAACGACGCCAATCTGATGAGGCAGAAGCGAATTCAATATACGGTTGTCAAAATCGAGATCTTACGTAAGATTGGGAGGGGAGGGGATACACGTAAAAAACGAGATTGTAACACGAATCGTAAGATTCTATATAATCAATATCCTAAGGATATTGGTAAGTGCGACCCTTATTCATATACTGAACTAAAGGAAAATTTATTGGGAATTGTTGTATTTAAGACTTTGAAGAGTTATATACTTGTATTTCCGATTAAAAATTTTTGTTTTTGGTATCCTTAACGAGTGTCCTTAGGGCGCTGCTTAATAAAGATACCGGTTAGCATGACCCTAAAATAAAAAGGCATTCAAAAGCTCTGTTTAGTACACCACCTACTATAAAATAACTGTTGCAAACATTACCTTCTTGTTCTTCTGTTCTTTCCTACTGACTACCACTCCAGTCAACAATCTACCTTCAAGAAAACTACAAAAACTATAAACTTACTGCAAATTGCAAAGTCTTCTATAGGCACACATACACAATTCAAACTATGTTGCAGCAAGCATTCACATTTTTGGCAGGGGCACAAACACACCACATGGTTTTCGTTTTTAGTGGAATATTTATTATGAGCAAGTAATTTGAAACGAGTCGGTGAGGCTTCTTGGACTATTATCTCTCCAAATTTAGAAAGTTAGAAAATCAAATAGAGGGATTAAAATTGATATTTTCGGTGATTGAAAATTAGTTTGTGTGAAAAACACGTATCTCTACAAACAAACAAAAAAACACGTACCATCATATGATTTTACTTCTTTCCTGTCGATCCCATTTCGAATCGGCATTTACGAGTTTTATCTAAGATCTTAATTTTTCGAGCCCTTTAAACTCGCGATTCTGGCAACCTTGATTCAACAATCCAAGAAGTGGGAGAGGGAACGTGAACCATCAGTCCATCACCCTAAACTGCGGCTGAGGTGTGACAAAAAAGGAATGGACGTACAGCCCATCAACTAGGTTCACTGTTTAATATTTATTACTTAGGGCGGAAAGAGGATATGATGCCATTTAGAAATATGTAATTAATAAAACCCAATAAGCTTACCTCTCAACAAGGTCGTTGTAGTATAGTGGTGAGTATTCCCGCCTGTCACGCGGGTGACCCGGGTTCGATCCCCGGCAACGGCGATTTATTTCGTTTTGTTTTTATCTTCTACGACTTTCCAGTGAAAAAGAAAGGCATTTGGGATTTGAAAGTTGAAACGCCAGTTGTGTACTTGACCGACAATACTTATATGCCAGCTTATAGGGTCCAAAAAGTTATGGGTTTTTACTCTATTTTTTTCCCTTAACTTTTTTCAACGTGTTTAACATTTTTCAGTTGAGATTTTAACCTTTTATACATTAAAAAATCTGCTTTGACAGGATATGGGTCATTCAATCAGTCATCTCAAAAGTTTAAACCGTTACAAATCATGCAGATTATGCTATATATGAAATATGAATTGACCATCCAAGAATAAAGTCAAGTTAGAAATTACAAAACTTGTAAACTTTTGTCCAAAGCTGGGTCCTTAAAATTTTTATGTCATCAATTAATTTCTTAAAAGATTAATGTCATTATATATATGTATATTAATTATTTTAGGAACTTAATTGGTGATAAAAAAAATTAATTTAACGTTATTTTAAATTTTTAAAGAGTTTAATTGGTGACAAAAAAAATAGGACCCATTTAGTGGCACCGTTATTATTATATTTTTTTTTTGTAATCATATTATTGGTATGAAGTATCCATCATCATTAGCAGTAACTAATCTCCGTCGGGGAACTTGTTGGACACACAAGGTGGCTTCTTCCCTCCCAACCAGGTTTTCTGCATACACAAGAGTCAGGATTCGAACCCCTGAAACATTATTATCGTTTGAAAAATAAAATATCGTTTCAATTTTTTTAATAAAAAAATGTATCTAATCACAATTTTACATTGAGAACATCCAAATGATAGGTGAATGATGATCTTCAAGATTATGTGATTGTTGTGTGTTTATTGGGTGGATATTTGCTCATAATTATGCTAATTGATTAAGTTTTGTTTCTAAGTTTAGGTAATTTAATTTTGAATAATGTTTTGCCTATTTTTAGTTGAATTTTATATTTTTAAAGTTTATTTTATAATAATTTTCGCAATCAAAAAAATCAGCGCAAAAAAAAAGTTTATTTTATAATATTTTTTCTTGTTTGTACTTATAGAAAATAATAAAAAGATGAGATGAAAATATGGAGAGATAAATTTTAATGAGAAATGTTGAAAGTCCAATCGAAGATATTGTGAGACAAAAAAAGGAGCTCACGTAAAGCAAGCAAACAATTGCTTCTGGGCAATTATAAAAGACCAATCCTAATTGGATTGGTATTGGAAAGAAAGGAAACAATTGAAGGGCCCATACCATTTGAAGAAGCTACTGACGTGATGGCCTTGAAGGAGAATGAAGATCCAAGTAATAAAAAGAAAGTAACGCACAGTAAGGTTCCTGGAGCGTCAGAGATTGAAAAAAGAAAGAATAGAAACGTAAGAGACAGCAGCGAGAAAAAAAAAAAAAAAAACGCACGGGACGCGTTTAAGTATGTATTTGGTTTTATTTCTGGAAATATCAGAAGTGCTTCTATATCTGTCAAATGTGATTCTGGTAAAAAATGAGGTGTTTAGTTATACGTTTGGGGAAGCAATTTTACATCCAAAATTGATTATACCAAAAGCAGCTTGGAGTAGCTTCTGCTTTTGGATTGAAAAATTACACTAAGTTTTACATCAAGCTTGCTTTCAAAGTAAAACATCCAAACATAAATCGGTTTAGGCAAAACTATTTGATTGGTCCCTTAAGTTTATTTCTTTTTTCGATTTGGTCCCTTAAGTTTATTTTGTGTCAAATAGGTCTCATAAGTTAGGTCGGGTGATAAACTTAGGCTTTTTTCTTCTCCCGACCTACGTGGCACTCCGAACCTGTTGACGTGTCAATAAATATAATACATTAATGATTTAAAAATTTATAAATAAAAATTATTTCTTTTTTTAATATTTAATAATTCAATTCATCTTCCTCCCAAATCCACCACCATCCCACCCCAAATCCACCATCCACGGCACCACCACTATTGCAACATTCATTCAACTAGAGCTTCATCATCTAAACAAGCAGATACCCACAAACACAAAACGAAACCCAGAAATGCTTCCTAACCAATCAGGAATAGTGAACGGTGGTTGGGCAGAGGGTGGTTGCCCGCAGATCTGGGCGGAGCTCGGGGTATGATGTGGCCGGAACATGGCTTGCCACGTGCGCGTCATGGATGCGTGGGTCTGTGAACGTTGGGCGGTCGTCAACGACGGAGAGCGTTGGGCGTCGTAGGCGCGACAGAGATCGCACATCAGGGGGGCGGAGGAAGCTGTACAGAGACCTGGCGTTTTGGGCGCGGCGAAGATCGTGTTAGTGGAAGAATTTCAAACTCTTGACAGAAATAATTCCAACAGGCTGACGAAGGAAATGAAGTGAAGAAAGTTATTTTCTAAATATCGAAAATACTAAGCTGATAAGAAAGTGTACATGTCAACGAAAAGATAGATTGACGAGCAACATTTTTGACGAAATTCAGGGGAGAATTGTCAAAGATATGGAAAAGAAAAAATGATTAATTCTCAAAATCGACAATATAGTCAAGATAAGTTGTCAAGCAGTTAATCCCGTCGAAGACAAGCCAGTTGACACGGAGCGGTTCAAGACATTGAGCAGTTATTAGAATTGTGTTGACAAGCAGTTTAAATGTAAAGCCTAAGAGAACTGTCAAGAATACGTGGCAGTCATTTAGATAGGAAGTTGCTACTAGGTAGTTACTTTATTTGCCTATAAATACTAGTTATTACAATGTAATAGAGGAGGTTACTTGATACACATCCTACACATCTCGATCACACAGCAGATTGACGGATTACATTCAAGTATTCCCTCCATCCTTCTTATTTCAATACTATGGCAAAATTCGATGCCATTTTCATTTGTTCTGTTCAATTTCTTCATTTATTATTACTCATTTCTAGCATTTCTCTTATGTTCTTCTGTTAAACTCATTTACTTCTTGAAAGTTATGTCATTTAGATTCTACTCTACTTTACTTTCTTTTTAAACTTATGTTTCTTCTTTTATTGTCAACTTAGTTCAATTAGGAAGTTATTTTCTACATATAAAACTACTTCCTCCTTTTGAATTTCAAATTCCCCTTTTCAAATATAAACAATTTCGTTGTCAAGTTTTATTATTGACAATCATCGGTACATCTTTTTCCTAAACTTATACACTTGTCATAGCATCAAGTCTTTGCCAGTATATTACTAGATTTGACTAACTTGTCAAATTCATACTTGCCAGACAATACATACACACATTTTAACGAGATTACCGCATAACTCGTATGTCCCACACTCATATGATCTATAATTATTTGTCACGAAGGAATTTTTGGACACCAACCAAAAACCGACGTTAACAAATTGGCACACCCGGTGGGACGAGTTTAGAGTAACTCGTACAGTGTCACGAATTTGACATACAAATTTTTTGTATGCGTCTACGGAGTCGAAAGGTGGTTCAAACATCATCTATTTCCCAAAACTCTGAATTGAGTAGTGCAAGTGATGCAGGCGTAGTAGGCACTAACACCGCTACGTCAACGGTGGATGCTATTGCACCAGTTGACAATATTCCTACAGCCACGGCTAACGCTACTAATGTAGGGATTAATAGCACAAATAGTTTAGGTGCGAGAAGAGGCGTTTCTTACGCTCAAGTTGTCAATAGATTTGACGAAGTTGGCCAAGGAACACTCTCGTCACCAACTTCCCCAGTTTTACAACAAATAAATCCACCAACTACCGGATTGTCTCCACGAAGTGTTGTGAATTTAAACCCAAGAGGGACTACGCAACATCTGTCACAACCTTTGTATGGGATGCCTTATGGTTCGACTGTTGTCAATCCAAATACCCCATTTGCATACATACCATATCCAAATGGAATGACGATGACTGCCCATGCCTCTGGATAGGCAGGACCATCGACTGGGGGGCGAATTCCTAGTCATGCGAATGGGATAACAGGGTCAATGGTAATAACCCATTCTCGACAAGAGCAACCAGTAGCAAGGCCACATATATCCCCACTAAGACAACCCCCACAAAATATTGTTGGTCTGTCAGAGGCTACATTAGCCAATGTTCGACAACAAATAGACTCTAGTAATCATGACATGGTGAATACATTTACTCAACAGATGAGTACAGTGATTACGCTATTAATAGAAAACACGAATAATGCATGCTTGACATTGGCAAATGAGATACGTAGGTTGAATAGAGCTTTGGGTGTAGTAGTCCCAGATGATAACCAAAATGCCAATAAAAATCTCAATAGAAATGTCAATAGGAATAATCAACCACAGGTTAAGCAACCACAAGTTATACACCTTGACGGATCTGAACAAGATGACGAACGGCCACAGCCCCATCACCGGAATCCTTTGAGACGTGGAAATGTACATATTCTGCAACCAGAGGAAGACGAAGATTTTGTTTTAAACCAGGGTGCTGTCGGAGCGTTTCGTCAAAACGTTCTGAATCAAAACATCAATCAAGTCGTCGAGCAAGCATTGAATAGGTTTGGTTTTAACATAGGTTATGCCAATCAACAATTCTTTGCGTCGGCATTTCCTGACTGGGTCCAACAGGCAGAGATGCCTCGAGGATATAAATACCCGAGTTCAAAATTCTCAGGAGAAAGTGGAGAGTTGACAGTCGAGCACATTGCCTGATATACAATCGAGTTGGGAGATTTAGCTTTAGAGGAGGGATTAAAGATGAAGTTCTTTTCTAGTTCATTGACTAAGAATGTTTTTTCTTGGTTTTCAACTCTAAGGCCTAATTCCATACATTCTTGGAATCAGTTACAGAGGAGTTTTCATGATCAATTCTTTAGGGGTGACCTAAAGATAGGATTGACAGAATTATTTGGCATTAAGAGGATGAATAACGAGTCTGTCGATGACTACCTTGCCCGATTCCGTCAAATGAGGAGTCGTTGCTTCAACCCTATCCCTGAGGCAGAAATAGTAAAGATTGCTGCTGGGGGTCTAGATTATCACATCAGGAAGAAATTGGTCAACCAACATCTAATTGACCTTGCCCAATTAGGAGATAAAGTCCGACAAATTGAACAATTGAAGACCGAAAGGGTCTTCAAGCAGAAGAAATTCCTCAAAAGAGAAAAGATTAACTTTGTCGGATGTGGTGAATCCGATGAGGAGGGCAACGATTCTGAGGAATATGAGGTAGAATACGTCGAATTAAAGAATGGTCCACCTTATATATGCCAAGCTTTGAAGCCTGCGAAGGCCAAAGAAAGGATTCCTTTCATTAATAAGAAAGTGTATACATTTGATGTGACGAAGGCTGATCAAATATTTGACATATTACTCAAAGATAAACAGTTAAAATTGTCAGATGACCATTGGCTTTTAAGAGCCCATGAGATTAAGGATCAGAAGTACTGTAAATATCATAACACTTTTGGTCATGTAACTAATGATTGTATGCATTTCAGGGACATTATTCAGATAGGTTTGGCAGAAGGAAGACTAAAATTTTCAGACAAGAAACCAAACATGAAGGTTGATACAAAACCGTTTGGCCCTGAAGTTAACAAGGCTGACCGCCGAGTCCCTATGGGAATAGACATGGTCAATATCAGAGCTGGGCAAAATATCCAGATGGATCTGTCGGATTCATTTGATATTTATCCAAAGCCGGGAGAACCTCTTATCGATTTCATGACACGCAAGAAATCTGGTGGCATACTTAAAGTTTGCCCAAGATGCGAAACATTTTATGACGAAGTGGCCGCCAAAAAAGTCAGGGGGCAGAGAACGCCATAATATCACCCACAAGACAGAACCGAGTCTCGTAATGGTGGTAACCAAGGCAGGTTTTCGCACTTGAGTAGCCAGGCCAGGTCTAATAGTGTACACAGAAGTGTTGCACCTGTTGTTAACAGGCAGGCAAATAGCCGTCAACAACACATGCATCAGACAAGACCCAGACAAAACCACACCGGAGGTTGGCTTAAAGAGCCAATCAGAGGATCAGTGGGAAATAACAACCTTGTAGGTGGTAGATTCAATTCTGTCAAGACTAGGAAACCCGCGCCCAATGTAATGGTGGATCAATGGGTAAAGAATTCTGCCACGGCTCGTTATCCAGAGTTACGAAAGCCGACATGGGTTAGAAAAAGCAAGTTCAATGACCACAATCCACCCTTTTGGAATGAGGATTACCGAAAGGGTCATCTAGCTCAGAATGCTCAGATGACAGGACCTGGCTTGTCAGGACCATCAACTCAGTCAGCCATCTCTAAGAGCCAAAAGAGGAGGCTGCAAAGGCTCCGACAGGATCAAAAGAAGAAGCTTGCCAGACAAGGAGGTGTCACCATAAAGGAGATGCCTTCGCATAATACTGATTGTTTGGTTGCAACGGCTGACAACGTAGACGACAAGAGTGGAGATATCAAAATGAAGAGTGTGATAGAGGCTCACCCAATGGAGGTTGACATGAAGATGCCTGTTACTCAAAACAGGCCAAAGAAGCCTATGTCGCAAGTCTGTGTGGAGAAAAAGAAGGCCTTAGAAATGTCGTCACCACCAACAAAATCTACAGGAAAATGGCCAGTTGGATTGGTAGACATGGAAAAGGTAGCTGGGTTTGAGAAGAAGTTTGAGGTAAGGATGCAAGATCATCAGTTGGCAACATTCAAACCTGAATGTGATTTAACCAGAGAGGAATTGTCTTTTGATGCTGTTATTGAGGCATTAAACGATCCAAATGATGATATTAACATCATCAAAGGCATGAATATGGATGGCCAAAATGAAGATCTAGCTGACATCATTAAGGCACTGGATAACTGTGGTGCAGGGATAGCCCGACCTTTGTCAGAAAGGTCAGGATCAAACGATGACGATGATTTGAGAAGAAATCATGGAAGAACTTTAGGAGGTGCATTCTTAGACGAGGATCTAGAGAATGAAATCATCCTGGAACCAGGCATGAGAATGAATATAGGATTGATTTCTGTCATCCCAGCGGAGTATGAAGGATATCTTGAAGTGGATTTTTCCGACGATGAGGATATGGTAGACAATGACAGAAACCGGATGATTTTTGGATGTATGTCCAAGAGAATTTGGTTACCGTGTTCGACAATGCAGCCCAGTTAGAAAAACCCACTGACGAACAAAGAAATCATTTAAGGTCATTGCATGTAAAGGCCATAATTGATGGGAGACACACTAATAGAGTTATGATTGATGGAGGAGCTGCTGTCAATTTGATGCCTAAGGCAATGTTTAAGAAGCTATGAAAATATCAGTTGGATTTAATTTCGACAGACATGGTCGTTACTGATTTTAGTGGCAAAACGTCTCCATCTGATGGTGTCGTACTTCTCAATATCTAAGTTGGCACTGTCGAGAGAATGACATTGTTCGTGATAATTCCAGCCAAATCGAGCTACAACTTATTACTTGGCAGGGATTGGATTCATGTTGTGGGAGCAATTCCTTCGACAGTGCACCAGAAAATAATCTTGTGGAACGAGCAAGATCAAGTGGAGATCGTTGAAGCAGACGATAGCGCGTGTTACGCCCAACAGTTACATGTGGATTTCAAAGTATATTCGCCAAATGTCAGACCCGTGACTGCCAACGAAGGGGTCATTGACAAAGATGCGTTAGAAGCAATCCTTCTCAGTCAGTTTGGCTTAAAGATAAAGGAAGAGGCCGACAAGTCTCGGCCCAGTTCCGACAATGAGCCTTAAAACACACCTAAGAAGATTGTCGGCCTATATGGTCGACAGAGAAGTACACACTTTAGAGTGTGTGTTGGTAGATTGTATCATCGACGACGACCCTTTGGGTTTTGAGGAAGGAGCCGAAGTTAAACAAAACATTGAAGTAGAAGATCCTCTGGAAGAAGTAAATTTAGGGACGGAAGAAAAGAAAAGACCCATTTTTGTCAGTGCTTTTCTGCCAGAGGATTATAAACAAAAACTTGTCAGATTAATTGCAGAGTATAAAGATTGCTTTGCATGGGACTACAATGAAATGCCTGGTTTAAGCAGAGATCTTGTCGAACACCGACTGCCACTTAGGGAGAATTGCAAGCCTATCAAGCAGGTAAGCAGAAGGTTTGTTCCAGAGGTAGTACATAAAATCAAAGAGGAAGTGCAAAGACTGCTTAAAGCAAAGTTCATTCGAACAACCAGGTATGTCGATTGGCTTTCTAATGTAGTTCCTGTCATTAAAAAGAATGGCAAAATGAGGGTGTTCATAGACTTTAGAAATTTAAATATGGCTACCCCCAAAGATGAGTATCCGATGCCAATAGCCGACATGCTTGTCGACTCAACATCAGGAAATGAAATTGAGTTGTATGGATGGCCATGCAGGTTATAATCAAATCTTTATAGCCGAAGAAGATGTGTCAAAGACTGCCTTCAAGTGTCCAGGAGCAATTGGGACATATGAATGGGTCGTCATGCCTTTCGGTTTAAAGAATGCAGGAGCCACCTATCAACGAGCAATGAACACAATTTTCCATGATGTGATTGGAGAGTTCATAGAAGTATATATTGATGACGTGGTTGTCAAGTCCAAAACCAAAGATGACTACTTGGGGCACCTGAATCAAGGGTTTGAAAGGATGAGGAGACACAACCTCAAAATGAACCCAGAGAAGTGTAGCTTCGGAGTGTCAGCTGCCAAATTCTTAGGCTTCCTAGTTCACAAAAAAGGAATTGGGGTGGACAACAATAAAGCCAAAGCGGTCACGAAAGCCTCAGCACCGACAGATAAAAAGGAACTACAATCCTTCCTAGGAAATGTTAACTTTCTAAGAAGGTTTATATCAAATATGTCGGGAAGAACAAGAGTATTTGCACCACTGATCAGGTTGAAAGCAGAGCAAAGCTTCATATGGGAGCCTTGTCACCAAGAGGCTTTTGACCAGATCAAGCAATGCCCAGTCAACCCACCGGTCATGATGCCCACAGTACCTCGTCGGTCGTTAAAATTGTACATATTAGCATCTGAGGACACTATAGGATGTCTGTTGGCCCAGGATGATGATGACAATGTTGAAAGGGTCGTATATTATCTAAGCAGAGTCCTCAATGACGCTGAAAGAAGATATAGTGCAATAGAGAAGTTATGTCTAGCATTGTATTTTTCTTGTACAAAACTTAAATATTATATGATGCCATGTAATGTATTCGTTGTTTCCATAACTGATGTTATAAAGTATATGTTGTCAAAACCAATCCTTAATGGACGTATCGGTAAATGGACCATTGCTTTGTCAGAATATTCTTTACAATACGTACCATCTAAAGCTGTCAAAGGACAAGCAATAGCTGACTTCTTGGTAGAACATCCAGGATTGGACGTGACAGAAATAAATGTCGTCAGTTTACAACCCTGGAAACTTTATTTTGATGGATCAAGGCATCAAGGAGGTAGTGGGGTAGGAATCTTAATCGTGACTCCACAAGGAACTCCTACTAAGTTCATGTTTGAACTTAAGTATCCATGTTCCAACAATGAAGCTGAATATGAATCTTTGATTGTCGGATTAGAGATACTAATAGAAATGAAAGCACGAAATGCGCATATCTTTGGGGATTCTCAACTGGTTATCAAACAACTTACTTAAGAATACAAGTGTGTCAATTACAACTTGACAAAATATTGTATCATAGCTAGTAAGTTAATGAAAAAATTTGATGACGTAGTTGTCAAATATATTCCCAGAAATTTAAATCAAGAGGCTAATGAGTTGGCTCAAATAGTCTCAGGTTACAAGATATCTCAAAAGACTTTGTCGGGACTAATGGAAATCAGAGAATTATTGTATCCATTAGAAGAAAGAGATATTTTGGTTAATAATGTAATTCTACCTAATAACTGGAGGTTACCAATAATTGAATATTTGGAAAATCCAAGTCAGAATGAAGATAGGAAAATGAAATACAAAGCATTGAAATACATAATTCAAGGAGGACTGTTATATAGAAGGTATGTTGACGGGACTCTACACAAGTGCCTGAGTGAGCAAGATGCTTATTTGGCTCTATCAGAAGTCCATGAGGGCATATGTGGAGCCCATCAGGCAGGAGACAGAATGAAATGGGTTCTTCGACGAAGTTTGTATTATTGGCCAACTATGATCAAAGATTGCATTTTGTTTGCCAAATCTTGTGAACAATGTCAGAAACATGGCCGTATACAAAATGTACCGGCCAACGAATTGCATTCTATTGTCAAGCCTTGGCCATTCAGAGGTTGGGCTTTGGATTTGATTGGTCAAATACATCCTACTTCATCGAAAGGACATCAATTCATTCTAGTTGGAGTGGACTATTTTACCAAATGGGTAGGAGCAGTTTGCCTTAAAGCGGTTACCCAGCAAGACGTAATTGATTTTATTGAAAATCATATAGTTTGTCGGTTTGGAATTCCACAAACGTTGACAACTAATCAAGGGTCATTTTTTAATGCGAAGAAAATTATAGAATATGCCAGCTCTAGACAGATAAAGATGCTTACATCTACTCCCTACTATGCACAAGTCAATGGCCAAGTTGAGGTCATAAATAAGATCATTATTAGTCTTATTAAAAATCATGTGGGTCGACAACCTAAGAATTGGCATAATACTCTTGATCAAATACTGTGGGCATATAGAAATTCACCCAGGCAGTCGACAGGAACTTCACCATATCGGCTAACTTACAGACACGATCCTGTGTTACCTGTCCAAATCAATCTTCAGTCTACTCGCATTCAGAGGCAAAATGACTTGCCTATCAACCAATATTGGAATGCAATGCTGGACGAATTGGTGAATTAAGTGATGAGAGATTGATTGCATTAGAAAGTTTAGTTCGACAGAAGGAAAGAATTGAAAAATTCTATAATAGTCAAGTTAAGTTAAAATCATTTAAGGTAGATGATCTGGTGTGGAAAGTCATATTGCCCATGGATAAAACTTGTCGAGAATATGGCAAATGGTCACCTAAGTGGGAAGGACCATTTAGAATTGATAAAGCATTTTCTGGAAATGCTTATTCACTTGTCAATGTTGATACTGGCTTGAAAATTAAGTCAATTAATGGCAAGTATTTGAAGGAATATAAGCCGACAATGTGGGAAGTTAAAATTGACAACAAGTAAAAAGGAACAAGAATGTCCACTAAATTGGCAATACAATGAAATATGGTCAAACGCACAGATTGTCAGTCCAAGCCATATAGAGATTGACAATATGACAATATGCTATCAGAAATCAAATTGTCAATCAAAGTTAATCTAATCCTAGAGTATAATACTATGCTTCAGCAGCATCTTATCTTCCTCCCTTCGACAATGCAGAGGTATAACCTAATTTGTTGAGGCTTCATTCCCCATTTGGTGAGGTTTCAGCTACTCCATATGTCGAGGGTGCGCAAAGAAGGAGACGAGCAGAGGCAGATCTCACCATCATTTAACCCAGCAGGTTGTAGTTGCGATGGTGCACTCGTTCCGTAATGAGATCGGCTTCTCCCCAGATGTGCAGCAAGGCCAGCTCTAGATGTTACGTTGGTTGCTGACCTCCACTGCGCTTTTTACGTTGGTTACTGACCTCCATCAAGGATATGACCATTGAAACAGAAACTTTGGTCTGAAATCTTATGGTGGTAAGGTCAGACTCCCATGGAGGAAGAAAGAAGAATAAATGAAAGCCTTTTTTAGACGAAAGCATATTATGTGAAATACCCAACTATGAAATCGTTTGATTTGAAAATCTCATTATTTATAGTTGGTCTAGAGAGACAACGAATCTAATGCGAGTTGGCTTACCAAAGTTTCGAAATTTATTATGGCATTTATGACGATTTGGTAAGCATGAGTTACGAAGTTGATTGAAAACATGCAGTCAAATCAAACAACAGGAAAACGTGCGGATAAGAAAAGAGAACATTTTTACTATTAATCAACGATTGTTGGAAGTCACAAAGTTAGAGTTTGACAAAGAAAAGAATTACAACTATCAATTTTGGTCTAAGTTGAAATCAGAGGATAACTGATCCCATGCAAAGGAAAGGTCAATCTTGTTAGCATCAGCAGCTTCATATTCAGGCTGTAATGCGCGGAGTTTTCCAACTACACTTTCAGCTTTCCGACCAAGTTGGATAGATTCATCGTCAATAGCCTTGACTTTGTCTCTACTCTTTTCTAAAGCTTTGTCAATCTTGGCGCATTTCCGATCTGTTAATTCAATCTCTGCCAACAGTTTTTTCCGATACTCCAGGAGACTCTCTTTAGTATGAATTCCAGTGGAAATAAGGTCAAGTTCCTTTTGTTTAGAAGTTTCCAGATCTCGGAAGCGAGCTAAGAGATCATCTTCAGTCTTTTATTCCTCTTCATAAGAAGGAATGACATAAGTCATCCTTTCTAACTTTCCAGAGAGCCGCTCCCAGAATTTATAGATGGAGAGAAAATGCGTACGGCTCGACATGGGGAGATTGGAATGGAGAAGAGTGATCTCTTTGATGAGTCGTGACAGTTCTTGTTGGATGCTGGCATTAGATAAAAGTGCATTAAAAGAATTGCCAAGAAGAGCCTGGAGATCATGCATAAGGTTAATGACTCGAGAATCACTGGAATCATGTTGAGTTGATGAAGAGTTGGCAGAAAGTGTTGACTCTTTTCGGCTTACTTCCGACAACATATTAATCAAAGTATTGAAGTGAAGGGCCGGTTTAGGGTCAGGAGACTTCATGAGTGGAGGTCTGACTGCAGGTGGAGAAGGAATAATAGGAGTTGTTTCAGCCAGCAGGGCTTCTATTTCAATCATGACGGCAGTCTCGAGTGGTGTGTCGGCTATGGAAGTTGGAATGATTGAAGTGAGATGATGACGGCTGGGGGGCATTTCTGGATGGGATTCAAGATGTTGAAGATCACCTGTCAGACCTCTAGTGTCGACAATAGTGCTTCCTAAATTTCTGTCAACCTGTACCTCTGAATCAGATCGATTCGCTGGTTCGACAGTTTTGTTGACAATTTCTTGAATAGTCATTGAATCTTCAATCTGAAGAGATTTTTCTTGACATGAAGGAGAATGAGATATATATATGATGACAAAAATAATATGAAGGGAGATGACAAGATCAGTGGAAATACCATGTTAGAATATGAAGACATTAAGTCAACATCAGCACTTGCCTTTTTGGTCACCGGAATGGTCTCGACGACTTTCTTTTTCTGTCAAAATAAGAATAAGAGGTTGTGAACAAAAGGGTATGACTTGATAGATCAACTTGAAATTTGTTACCTTGGATTGGTTGGAGGGAGAAGTGTTGGAGGAACTAACAACGATGTCTTGGACCTTAGATGCAGTAGAGGCTTTGGCGGCATCAGAGTCTGCCGAGATCGAAACGCTCTTGGTAGACTTTGATTTTTTGGAAGGGAAGTCAAAAGCAGCAACTTTCTCTTTTCTTTTCTTAGATCTTTTAATTGTCTGAGGATTAGAAACATAAGCTTTGGTCGGCCGTGAGCTTTTCTTGACAGTTTCAGCCGCCAAAGGAATTACGTCTTCATCTTCATCATCATCTTCCAGTGCTTTTTCAGTCAGTACATCAGTTTTAGACTTACCAGGAAGAGGTTTGTTGAGAGGAATAGATGTCAATAACAACATAAATAAGTTGATTGTCAGCAAAAGCAAAAGAATAACGATTATATGACGAGTAAATACCTGAATTATAAGTTAGAATTTGCGAATGGAATCCGAAGTTGTCACCAGGTTGGAGAAACCGACGAGTGAAGGTAACTGGATTTGGTTTTTCAAAAGGGTCAACGTAACCACTCATGTTTTCTAAAAAGAAAAAGTTACCTCCTTTCATTGGCTTCCCTGGGTGTGAATCAGCTAAACCAAAAGGGGCACAAGGAATAGGCACAGGTTTGGGAAAAGAAGCCTTTAAACTGTCAAAATATTCCCTGGTCATATTTGGAATACCCCGGTACTTGGCAAGCCTTTCAGATTCCTTATTATCATGCTTCCTTTTGGCTTCAGCTAAAACACTATTAACATGACGAACCATATCAAATGGTCTTAGGGGATTCCACTTGATTTTATAAAAAATTTCAAAGGCTTGAATTTCTTTCTGAAGTTCACCTCGAGTTTTTAATGCTGGATCCTGTTCCTGCATAGAAGAATCATCACCGTTACCCACAGTGTCTTCAATACAACTCAAGCAAGTCTTTAGACTTAGGTGGTGGTTGGAATAGTACTCATCCCACCAGTCAAGAAAGCTTTGAGTTACTCCATGGAAGACAGAGAATGGGACATGCTGTAAAAAGGCCCTACGAGCTTTATCCTCATCACTGATGGCCACAATATGTTCCTATGTTAGAGCTTTGGCACCAATGAAGTTCTCATCAGGGTTTGACGAGTAAGGAGCGGGAATAGATTGGCAGAAACCGAGCTGACAAGCAGTGGTATTGGGCAGATGAAGATAGATTCTATGGGTTTTGAAACCAGGACCATCAAGAAAAATGACCTTTTGGCAAAGAAATTTGGTCCAGATTGACTTGTTGGATTTAGATATAGTGGTACTTAATTTACTAAACCACTCCGGACCGTACTTCCGATCAATAAAGGGAGTGAAATTGATCTTTGGGGAGGTGGACGAAAGAGAGTGAAAGATTTTAAAGTAGAACTTGAAGTTGGCAGTTTCATCTCTTGACAAAGATTCAGCAGACACATAACAGAGATAAGAGCCATAAGTATCGATTGACAAGTCTGAAGGAGCTTTGTATGAAAATTGACGCTCTAAGACAGCATTCAACCACAACTGGAGAAGCCAAAGAGGCCCTCCTATGTTGGTTTTATTTTGTCTGGATCTGACAGTATCAACTAATATGCTCATACTGTCATAAAGATTAGCCAAAACATATTGGCCCAATGCTAATCTCTTGCCAGTTGACAAAAGATTAGCAAGAGGAACATATGAAGCAATCAAAGTAGCGGACTTGCTACAGAAGACATAAGCACATAGCCAAATAAACAGAAAGGCTACGTGTTCAGTATCCATCACAAGTTCTTGATCTCCACCTCTAAAATCTGTTATATATTTAGAGAAAGAGCATTTTGGAACATAGACATCAATTTGATTCTCGACTTCGACATCAAAATGCATGATAGGGCCATCTGGACGAAGGCCCGTAATAGTCAACATGTCGAATAAAGTCGGACCCATCATTCCTTAAGGGAAGTGGAAATTATTTGTGGTTATCTTCCAGAAAAAGACTGACGCCCCTATTAAAGAAAAATCTACCAATTTAACATGACGAGAGAGCTGAATAAATTCAAAAATTCCAGCTTCTTCCCACACGTTGCGTTTTTCAGCCTGAACTCGGTCAAGCCAACTAATGTAAGCATCAAACCGAGTAGCAGGAGGCATTCTAAAAATTCTATTGCTCTTTTTAAAGACATGAATGGGGATTGGAGTTAATGAAGATAAGATAACCTCATTTGAGTCAGCAGAAGGAAAAGAACCACGTAAATCCTCAGAAATTTCATTTTGGGCTACAAGAGGACCCAAGAATGTAGCAGGAGCACTCAAAGCAACAGAAGAATCATGAACAGGGTAAATTACCTTAGATTCCTGCCATAATTCTGATTCTTCCAAAATTGGGTCTTGAACTACTGCCCTAGGAGGAGCAACCGTGGCTCGAGGTACTAAAGTCGACATCTTTGAAGATGCTGCCATGGAGATTGAACGAAGTGAGGAAGAGGAAAGGTTTTTCCTTTAAAGAAGAAGGGTTTTTCGCGAGGGGAGAAGAAAGTTAAGAAGATGAAAGTCACAACAGTGATGTGACTGCTATTTAAAGAAGAGTGAAGGTCTTTGGTTCGAATTCCGAGAAACCTGCAACGTTATGATTATCCCTATTAAGTAGGGATGAAATTAAAATGAGATTTAGTTAATGGATGAAAATCCGGAATTAAGAGAATTCGTTGGCAATTTAAAATTCAAATTTTGCTATTCTTTCGGGCAAGGCCGTCGAAAAGCAAAACTTGGGGGGCATTTGTTAGTGGAAGAATTTCAAACTCTTGATAGAAATAATTCCGACAGGCTGACGAAGGAAATGAAGTGAAGAAAGTTATTTTCTAAATATCGAAAATACTTAGCTGATAAGAAAGTGTACATGTCAATGAAAAGATAGATTGATGAGCAACCTTTTTTTGACGAAATTCAGGGGAGAATTGTCAAAGATATGGAAAAGAAAAAAATGACTAAGTCTCAAAACCGTCAATATAGTCAAGATAAGTTGTCAAGCAGTTAATCCCGTCGAAGACAAGCCAGTTGACACGGAGCGGTTCAAGACATTGAGCAGTTATTAGAATTGTGTTAACAAGCAGTTTAAATGTAAAGCCTAAGAGAACTGCCAAGGACATGTGGTAGTCATTTAGATAGGAAGTTGCTACTAGGTAGTTACTTTATTTGCCTATAAATATTAGTTATTACAATGTAATAGAGGAGGTTACTTGATACACATCCTACACATCTCGATCACACAGCAGATTGACGGATTACATTCAAGTATTCCCTCCATCCTTCTTATTTCAATATTATGGCAAAATTCGATGCCATTTTCATTTCTTCTGTTCAATTTCTTCATTTATTCTTACTCATTTCTAGCATTTCTCTTATGTTCTTCTGTTAAACTCATTTACTTCTTGAAAGTTGTGTCATTTAGATTCTACTCTACTTTACTTTCTTTTTAAACTTATGTTTCTTCTTTTATTGTAAACTTAGTTCAATC
Organism: Sophora flavescens; assembly: GCA_030762895.1. Taxonomy (NCBI): domain Eukaryota; kingdom Viridiplantae; phylum Streptophyta; class Magnoliopsida; order Fabales; family Fabaceae; genus Sophora; species Sophora flavescens. The sequence continues at coordinate 34,394,542 of CM061068.1, forward strand.
AGGAAGTTATTTTCTACATATAAAACTACTTCCTCCTTTTGAATTTCAAATTCCCTTTTTCAAATATTGATTTCGTTGTCAAGTTTCATTATTGACAATCATCGGTACATCTTTTTCCTAAACTTATACACTTGTCATAGCATCAAGTCTTTGCCAGTATATTACTAGATTTGACTAACTTGTCAAATTCATACTTGGCAGACAATACATACACACATTTTAACGAGATTACCGCATAACTCGTAGGTCCCACACTCATCTGATCTACAATTATTTGTCACGAAGGAATTTTTGGACACCAACCAAAAACCGACGTTAACAGATCGCACATCAGAAGCGCGATTTTCCTCCTTCTTCTCATCACCGCCGTCGTGCGAAACGCTCCCTTGTCATCGTCCGTCGCTGCATCGGATGGTTCCTCTTTTCCCCGCCACCGTGCACGTCACCTCGCCGCCATGCGTGCCTAGCTAGAGACCACCCCAAATCCATGGTGTTGGGTGTTCTTTGATGGCTTCTTAAGCCTACATTTTGGGTTGGTTGGGTTTGTGGTGACGGTGGCGGATCTGTGGTGGTGGCAACGGATCTGAGGTCATGCCAGCACAATGTGGAGGGGGAGAAGAAGAAGATGGTGGTGGTGCTGTGGTGGTGGATTTGGGGTGGGATGGTGGTGGATTTGGGAGGAAGATGAAGTGAATTATTAAATATTAAAAAAGAAATTAATTTTATTTATAATTTTTTTAAATCATTAATATATTATATTTATTGGCACATCAGCAGGTTCGGAGTGTCATGTAGGTCGGAAGAAGAAAAAAACCTAAGTTTGTCACCCGAACCTAACTTATGGGACCTACTTGATACAAAATAAACTTAAGGGGCCAAATCGAAAAAAGAAATAAACTTAAGGGACCAATCAAATTACTCAAATATATTGAAATCAATTCTAAAAAATAAATTCTATTTAAAATCACGTTTGTCAAACCCTCGTCCAAACATACACTAATTGTTAAGAAAGAGGAGCCTTAGTAACGTAAAAGAAAGAAGCTGCATAGTAGCTGGAGAACGGCGTGAATAAGAGGGGCAGTAGCAGGCAGAGCTGCGGGGTCGTGTGTGACCAGGGAGAGCAAGCTGTGCTATCTTCATAGAGTTTTTCTTTCTCTTACTCTCTATTTTATGCTTTTTATTTCTTAATTTTTGGGCTACATGCTCTATTTTATTTTATTTCAGGGTTTAGCATGTCTGCCTGAATTCTTTTTTGATTGGGCTTTAATGTGATGTTTACTGTGCTAAATGACATTTGAATGCTTGGCCATCATTCTTGTGTGTTTTGAAAGTTCAATTATATGTTACTAATGATGATTTTTGGACTTTGCCTCTTGTAAACATTATCATTAATTGGGTTAATCTAGGAATAGATAACTTGATTAGTGTGGATCTTTCATAAATTCCATAGAACTTTTATCATCATCTCTTCTTAATTAGACCTAAGGAATTATGGTAATCAGTGAGGTTTGGTATAATCGATTCACTAAGGAATTAGGCTTCAATTAATTAAGGGAATTTGTTCTTCAACAAACCATTCAAGATTAGGATAATTAGAGTGTCGGCAATTCATATGATTCTTTGTCTGTGAGAAATTCGGATTCATAATTGGGTGAAATCAAATCCCTAGAGCTTTTATTTCTATTTTATCTTAACAAAAATTCCAAAAAATATTTTATTTCTCTTTTGCTTTATTTTATTTATTTTGAACTCTCTTCCTACCAAATATTGATCTAGATAATTGTTTAACTTGTGAATTGGTATTTGGCAACTGATCCTATGGACGATATCCGGGTGTCACCGATTTTATTACATGCAACAATCCGATATACTTGCCGTGATCCTCATCAAGTTTTTGACGTCGTTGTCTGGGATTGGATTTGCCAATATCAGTAGTAACAAATGAGCAACTAGTTTAGCCATTTTTTTTATATAGGTGAGCGATAGTTGAATTTTGGCACCCCGTTTTTGTCTATTGGCCTGACATTATCAAACCATTTTTTCCTTAGGATCTTGTTGATCCCGTTTGCCGGTTGGATTTTGAAAAAGACAATTACCAAGTCCAGTTTAGCTTACTATGTATACATAGATTTATCAGCCAACAGAGTCAATCAAGCTTTTGTTTTTTGCCGAGTTCCAAATTCTAGTTACATATTGATCAAATTGGCACCCAAAAAGAAAAGGAAGAAAAAGAAAACAAATGGAGGAAACAATCAACAAAACTCGGTTCTGACAATATATTCCAAAGCAATAATCTCACTATCAAGTATCAAATTAAAAAGCTAGCATAATAGTCAAATAATGAGGTACATCTCAACCTGTGGAAATAATAATATAAGCGAGCCTGAAATTTTATTGTTCTAGCTTCCTAAGCAAATAGTAAAATGATAAGTGATATCCATATCCTCTGCCCTGCCCAACAGTTTATCCTAGAGCCGCACTAATCCTTGACAAAAAGGATGTAGAAGATACTGCTAAGAACTTTGTGTTGAGATGATGGCATCAATAAACATCTACTTTGCTGGACCATTAGGCAATGCATCAGTTTTTTCCCCAGATGGGTTTAGTTCATCCCATGCTTCAATCCAAGTGACCATGGCATCTGCAAGCTTGTTGAAATAATCATCAACCTTACCAAGTTTTTCCTTAACTTGTTTGGAGAGTGCAATGTAGCATTTCTGAACACTAGTGCAATCCTTTGGAAGAGAAACAGATTGGAAAAATGGAATCAGTTCTTCCTGCCAGTAAATTCCTTTGTACTCCTTCTTAAGGTTCACAAATGGGTTGCTAGCTTTGCTGTGCCAGATGTAGGGTAAACCGGTCTTCACCCCCAATCCCAAATGATCACATATGATCTACATGAACAACAAAGAGTCTAGTCAGCTCAAAGCTTGACACAAGAACATTCATTGAGGAATGAGAAAAATATAGGATACCTTGGTGCACCAACCAGCCCACATATCATCATAGCGCCCAATGGGTTGACCATCGCCCATGAGTCCAAAGTACATTGCAGGGCCAATTAGTTCACGATTGAATGCAAGATTCATACCACACATGGGAAAGAGGGTTCCCTTTGGTATTGTCATAACTGCATCTACATACCTGTAAAAGGGTATAAAAAATGCTGTAAACAAACAATCATGCAAAGCAAAACAAAATATCACAAATTCCAAATAACAAACACAAATAGGAACTGCAAAGTATCTCATACCTAGTGTTTCTTTCCAGAGGCTTGACAAGCTGAGTTGGGGCATCATAATCAGGAATGTTGAGCCAGAGGCCATGAGAAACAGCTGTCGGGACACCCTCACGTAAACTAAATGGATATCCACGGACGAAATCCGCACCATCTCTATATGGATCATAGAGAGTGTTGAAGAAAAATGGGGATGATGGAGTCAAAAGGTTCTTAATGTGCTGCTGCAGGGCATTAATTTCTTTGCCAGATGGATCTTTAGCAACCTGAAAATCAATAGGATATGTCAACACCCGAGGTCTAAGCCCCCCCTCCCGGACGGGTCCATGATGTTTCAAATGACAAATCAAATAATAGAAGCTACTATTAAAAGAGCATGTGCTATCAGATTTCAATCTGGATTCTCTGAATTCAAAAAATCACTAATTCATACATTTATGCACCATTGTATAAAATATCAATCACTAAAAGTATTTGAGGAAGACTAGGATTGATCAAACGGTGTGATTTTTTTGAGGTAAGAAATCCATTTTGGAGTGACCCCTGACAAGCTTCAAGGTTGGTGTGAATATTAAATACAGTAAACATGATAGAAATAGAAAGATCTTAATGAGGGCACCATCCCTTAGCAATATGTAGTAGTTAGCAGATCAAATTGAAGAAACCATTCCAATTAAAGGAAGTTAAAGAACTAAGGATAGGTTCATGGAATACAGCATCTAAATCTGTAAGGATGATAAAAATTCATACCCATGAATAATTGGAGAGATCAAATGGTGCAACGCCTTAACAAAGGTAAAAAAAATTACATTTTGAGAGATGGGTCATAAAAGTGAGACTTACAAAGCAATCATCGTCAATGGTGTAGACGTACTTCTTCTTGGAGACCATGTAACCGAAGCAGCGACAAGCAGAGTCCTTGAAGGAGATGCAAGAGGCCTTGGGACCGAGGATGCGGTTGATATCGTTGCGGTTGTAGAGTTCATAGTCGAAACCTTGAGGAACATGGATGGTCTTGGAAGGGTCGCCGTCTTGGACGATGATGAGATGGTAAGGTTGGAAGAAGGGTCTCCACATCTCCAAGAAGTCGAGGTTCCTGATGGTAGGGATCACGATGTCCAATTCATCTTTCAGAATGGGTGTCGCTGCAGATTCCGACATTGTCATTATGTCACTCACTCAGAATGAGGTTTGCTTGCGATGTTATTGTGAATGATGAGGGAAAGAGGGGTTTCACGGGTTTTTGTATTTGAAACTACTGCCTATGCCCACGTCACTGTTTTTTATCTTATGTTTAAAATTAGTTTATCATTCAAAACTTCTCTTTATCTTATGTCTAATTCTAGGAGAGTTTTTTTAAAAATAAACCACTGTTTTTGCTCAAATAATAGAGGAACAGTAGTAATATTTTTTTTAATATATGCTTTTTGTTGGCTTACAATTTAGGATTTAGAGGCCACTTGTTTCAGTTTTTTTTAAAATCACTTTTAAGTATTATTTATTTATTGTTTCAGCTTTTTGGAGAAAAAAAATCGTAATCTTAAAAAAAATATGAAGTTATTTTTAATAGATTCTCATAAAAATATACTATGAGCACATACTTTAAGTGGTTTTTATGATTATTATAAATAAACATGAATTATCTTCCGCTTTACTTAGAAATCTCTAAAAAATAATTACAAAGATTATTTTATATGAAAATCAATTTTTTTTAATCTTAAACAAAAGGACACTTAATTGATATTGTTACTGTAAATATTTTTTATACTATCAATTGATTATAAATTATCATACCGTTAAAAATATTTTTTTGGTCTAAATCTAGTGTATCCCAATGTTGGCAACGAATGACTAATCACTGTTCACGGAACGTGGCTTCCACTGACCAAACATTATTTTAACACCGTCAGGAATCGAGTCAACCCCTAGAGTGTCCTAGGGTAGGCCTTACAACCACGGAGCCAAGAGACTTGTTTACCATTAAAAAAAATTTGACTCTAATTGTAAATGCCTTAAAAATTATGTGTAGCTTGAAAAATAATTGGAAAGAGTGCATCCAGGGAGTTAATATATTTTTGGTAATATTTTTATATTTTTCCTATGTAAGATGTGATTCATTTAAAATAAAGTTTAATTTTCATACATAATTAATGTAAAAAACATTATATTTTTGATCAATCATAAATCATTTTGGGCTTAATTGCAGTTTTGGTCCCCCTACTATTACTCATATGCAAGTTTGGTCCTTTAAATTTTTTTTCCCACATTGGTCCCTTGTTCTTTCAATGTTGCAAAATTGATCATTCTATCAATTTTTTCAATGATCAATAAAGAGGAGAGGAACCACTCCTCCAAGCACATAGAACCACTGCTCTAAACGCATGAAACCTCTTGTTGAACTTTTGTGGTGAAGGATCATATAGTGGGACCAAAAAAGGTCCCGAAAAGGAGGGACAAAACCAGTAAATAACAGGGAGGAATCACTGAATCATGTTGAATCGGAAGATGCAGGAGAGGAACCTCAATTAGAGGTTGTGTGTTTAGATGAGTGATTCCTATATATTTATCATTGGAAAAATTGACAGACATTGGACAGAAAAACCAAATTTGTAATATTGAACAGAGTGATCAAATGTGCACGAAAAACTTTAGTGACCAAAATTGCACATGATCAATAGCAGGGGACCAAAATTGTAATCAAGCCATCATTTTATTAATAACTTTTATTTATGATAGTTAGTGATTGAGAGATGCACTAGTACTAGTATTAAGAACAACTTTAACTAAAAAAGACAAGATTATTGACTGAAATCATTCCTAACAAGAATATGAGCTCAAGTACACTAGGAATTTACTAGACCAAGCAGAATTGAAGAGAGAGAAGTGGCTGTTTTGGTATTATGCCGTTGGAGGGTTGGCAACAATGTTGAAAGGGAGTGTTTGGCATGAGGTGGGCCGTGATGGACGGGTGTGAAGGAAATTGGATTGAATAGTTGTAGTTGGGCGACCGCTTCAAAGTTGTGATGAGTTAATTCAAAACCCGGCGGTAGGGTCAAGGCATTGTCACTGTCTTTGTAGACTCCAAAATATTCCAAAACGCTGAATTGGCTTTACCAGCCTGGGTTGCACACCTGTCCCCGCTGATGGGGGCTCAATCTTTTTTCCCCTACTCATGATTGGATTCTGCTTTTACTCCTCCCACATGTTCTCTGCTCCTTCATTCATGCCCCTTGCTTTCACCCACTATACATAATAACTGTGTTTGGGTAACTTTTTGCAAAATTAAGTTTTATAAATCAGTTTTTTATTTTTATTATATGACCAATGTTTGGATACTTGATTATTTTTAGAAGTGATTTTGATAGAATGAACGTGGTTTACAATGTGTAATTCAAGCTGACTTTTAAATGTGATTGTCCTTTAAGTTTATGAGTATGAAAAATGGTTAATTTTTAAGGGTAGTATAATAAAAGTAATAGTTGAAAAACTTAAACTTAGTTTTATCAAACGCAATTTAATTTTTTTTACCCATAACCCCAAAATAAATTCTTTCAACTGAATTTAAAGCTAAACCAAACATAATAATAATAATAATAATAATAATAATAATAATAATAATAATAATAATAATAATAATAATAATAATAAAATGACAAAAGTAAGTTTGAATTTTTAAGGCACATTTGAGTTGTGTCAAATTGAAATCCAAACGCATACTTGGTCTTTAAAAAAATTATAGTTTTAAAAAAAAATTATTGTTAACCTAGGCTTATTTAATAATATTAATATTTTTTACTCTATATAAATAATATAGTTTTGACTTCAAAAAATAAATAAATAATATACTTTTACCCTTATCTCATCGTTTGATATTAGAAAATAATATATTTGAATTGATGAAAAAATTATATATATATATTTTTAACATATTCGCATATATTTTAGCATTTGCTAATAAGCCTTTTTCAAAGTATACGTACTCCACATTATTTGAAGAAAAATAAATGTAGCGAAGCAGAAACTTAAATCTCAACTCTATAAGGAGAGTGAAGTATGTGAAACCACGGATGCATAGCCTTCAACAGACCAGATTATAAATTTACAATACAGATGTCAATTTGTGAAAGCCTAAACCCTAAACGCTAAACCTTGACTTCCAAGCATGTGTCTTCTTGGTTCTTGGTTGAGTTTTCTCTGCTGTTCATGTAGCATGCTGCTTGTTAAAGCTCTTTCTCTGCATTTCGGTTTGCTGTTTTGTGCTGTTGTTATTGTTACTTTGGTGTTTACTCACACTACTCTGCTGTCAATTGGTTTTGGTTATCTGGTTGTCTTCTTGGGGTGTTTGGTTCATTGTAATTATTTGGGGGTACTTCTTGTACTCCAATTTTTTTGTACTATGCATTTCTACTTATTTATATAAATATATTGAATATTGATTCATCAAAAAAAAATTGTCAATTTGTGAAAGCATAGTAGTGAATGAAAGGCCACCACAGCTTTTAAGGTGTGGGCTATACGTGCAACTCATGGTAAGCGTGGCCATAGGTTAAAAATAAAATGTTGCATTTTTCTTCTTCGTGTTGCCTAAAACAAAAGGCAACACATTCAAGGTCTACCCGTAGGGATAAAACTGGATATAGAGGTAAAAGTAAAACAGTATCATTTTGTACCCAGAAGCTAATTTTGAAATATCGAAAGATCTCTAGTAATTGCTGGCCTCATCTGATTACCAAGGTAAGGTGAAAAGCAAACAGACAACAACAGCTTCATACAAGCTGTCAGCTAACTCAGCTGATAAAGTCCTTTGCAGATGAATTCGAGGACTCAGAATCAAATCCTGCTTTCACCCTCATTTTCATAGTGCTTTGGCATATATTATGAAACATTAAAACCATCTGCTTTGGGATTTCCAGAATTAGCATACATGGTTGATAAATGACTCTAGAAGGTATCAAAAATAATACTAACTAGACATTTTACTTGAATTCTTCATCACAATGCTAAGAAATCAATTGTATATTCTACAAAAGTTTGTGATAATTGAAGTAGCTTAAATAAATATATGATATATAATATGTAACATATAATGCAGAAGCTAAATATAAGTGGCAGTAAAATTCTACCCCCTAAAAAAAGAGAGAGTAAATAACGGGACACAATTCTTGTGGCAAGCATTTATGCACCTGTCTCACTTTCTCTTGCTTCAATCACTGCTCCTATGCATTCTGAAGAAAGTGGTTTTGCCTTCAGCTTTAACAATCCGGTGCAGATGACTTCAAAAGAGTAGACGACCTCTCCACGTCTCCACAGAAACTATTCTCTATTGTTAAGCCAATAAGACTATCAAAGAAGCTAAAGTGCCTACAATTGTACTCAGTAAAGAGAAAACCAGTTCTGAACTTGCATTTGGCAGCCATGGGTAGGCATCTGGAGGTGGCATTACACAGTTGTCTCCATTGAAATAAATTCTTTCGGAAAAGCCCATCCCTTATCAAACGTGAAGGTCGATTTGTCCTTTCGAAATAAGAGCTCTGACTGCACATTCCCAAGGGGTCCAGCTGAAGAAAGTAAATCATTATAGAACTTGACACCCCACAGCATACCAGTATCATCTGTTAAAACAAGATCCCAAAACAATTATATAAGAATTGGAACATTTTCATCAGAAGATCATCTAGACTATGATTATGCAACATAAAACTTACTTAAGCCCTCATAAGGAGTCAGTGACTTGTAATTAAAGCTGAAAAGCTGGGTTACATTATCAAAATTGGGGTGCTGCACAACAAGGTTCCATTGTGTATAGTTCATTCTGTAATTGAAATTTGTGACTGTGATCTTCACCCTCCAGTACTCTTTATATTGAAGCTTCACATGCCAATGCACGCGAATAGGACACATATGGCTGGTACACCGTACTAGAGGTGTATTTATAGCTTTGCCTGGCGGTGACACAACTGAAGCTAAATGCGGGAGTCTGGACTGTAAGACAAATTCAGAAAAAATTATCAGAAGACATTTTCAGATATATAGCTATATACAGAAAGATAAAATAAGGACTTACTCTACACAGCTGCCAGGTGCTGTTTTGTTTTGGCAGCCACAGGTGCAGGTTGGGCAGTTTACGATAGTTTCATTATAGAAGGATGAGAGAGAAACACAACAAGTTGGGGTCTTTTGAGCCAGGAATTGAGAATATGTGCAGGTAATATTCCAAGTCACTGCCACAAAATGTGCAGGTTAAGTAAAACAGAATCTAAAACTTGGTTTTCATACATCTTTTTGAACAATGTACAAAACATAAATGATTATTTCTAGTTACATCATAACCTATTATTTGATTGATGAAAAAATAATTCCATCTCATCAACAAAGGCAATATTGCTACCACGAAAAATAGAAATAAAACGTTCAAGTGCAGAATAGGGAAAGATTGAACTGCCATAATTACAAAAGTAACCAGAATACAGAAGTTGCTTTACTTTTGTTAAGTCATCTAAATCCTAATCTATATAACAAAGGCTAGTATCCATATATTGAGATGTTGGTTTTATAAAGACAAACGAATAAGAAAAATCCCAAGTCAATGCATTTTGCAAGTAACTTACTCAAGGCCTGAGTGGTTCTCCTCTTGTCATTGGTAATAAATTTAGTTGGTCTGACAATCTTTGCAGGGCCACAAGTATAACCAGGCCCGGGTGCTTTCAGGGTAAAATTTTTAGGCAGTTTAACTGTTTTGTTAGTCGTTCCTGCCGAACCAACAATTAGTTGAAATGAGCTTACGGCAGTGTCTGGGTCCTGAGCCCATGAATTCAAGACCCCTCCTTTGCAACAATTTGCAACTTGCTGGTTGTAAGGAGTTCCTGGCAGTAAATCCACTACTGTTGGGTCCTTCTTACAACAATGTGGGATGCTCCCTTTGAACTTCGAGCAGTCTCCTTGTTCCGTGGTTTGGCCTCCCATCATGTTCCAAATTACTTCCTTTTTAGCCCATGTCCACCCTAATGTCCATCCAGGAGCCTGAATATGGCGATACTGTTGAAAGTTGTACATTGTAACAACAGCCTGTTCAACACAAGCAAGTAGGATTCAACATGTTAAAGAAAAAGGGAAAGACAGGGGCTGGTATTTGTTTGCATTTAAATTTAAAGGTAATGGAAAAAGTTGGTACAATCTTTAGACATACTAAGTTATTCATTGTCTCAATCCAATTATCCAAGTAATGTTAACTTACAATATGTTGCAATTCAAGACTAAACAAGTCCAAACTAATTGAATGCTTGTGTAAAAAGTTCTCCCGATTGATTTTCCATTTCTATAAAGAATATAATTAAGAACTTTCGGTTCCGAATTGTCCCCTTCCCGGAACTGATATCGGGGGATAAGTTTTACTTAATTGATACCTTCCGCTATTTCATATAGAGTTACAGGTAGAACCAAAACCTTTTCAAGTCTTGCTCAAACATGGCTTCTACAAATGAGAGGATCCACCAAGCCAAATAGAAGTCTAGTCTTATATAGTTCTTACTTCTTTCTAATTTCATAATATTTTCCAGGTTAGTGTTTCATAATTCATAATATAATGTTTTTCCTATCACTTTCTTGCATTAAGAAAGTAGTGCTCACTTACAACATAGCCGTCTGCAGTCCAGCTAATGACATCCCATTTGATTGTTATATTGCCAGTTGGATCAAGTGCATCATAGGCCTCTGTACACAAACAACCAGGAAAAGTTGAAGACTTAAATTCTCAGTATAGTTAAAGCAAATACTTTTACAAACCAAAGCTCTAGATATCCCACTCAATTGATTCTCAAGTGCAGTGGAGATTAAAGAAGCAACAAAAGTTAAAATAAAAAAGTAATTTTTATCCATGACTGTGACTACAGTCACATTTCCTTCAAGTTAGATAAAGAAACAGTTTAGTGCCTTGGCTTTTTCATTTTTCCTTGTTCATTCAAAAGATGCTGAAGAGATATTTATTATGTCACATCCATATATAATCACTAAAAGCATATTAACTTAACCTAATTAGTTACCAAATTTACAAAGAGTGTAACTGGATGTTTGTGTCTGTAATTCTCCAAAAAGGACTACTAGACAAAAATACAAAACATGGCAAGCACTTAAAAACAAATAATATGGCAAATATCAGCTTCTGCATTGAACAAATTTTAATAGTTCAAAAAACTAGTTAAACTATTAGCCCTTGAACCTTTTTGTTTGATTATTAGTGAATAAAAGAATGCCCTTCAATCTCCATGGCATCTCTCTACTAAAAGAGCCAGATTTTGAGGAAAATGGAAAATGGACATTGAAGTATGGAAATATTACGAAGAACTAAATATGATAACCAAGGACAAGAGAAGATGAGAGGGAAGCAGCACCTGTAGAAGTGAATGTGGTGCAAGAGAGTAGTAAAAGGAGTAAGGTTGCCAATAAGCCCAGCGAGGGACAAACAGATCCAGTGGTTGATAACCAGAGAGACTCCATTTCTTCGTGCAGAGTTTTGCTCTCAGAATGTAGCTGGGACTCAAAGATCTACAGGTCACAAAGGTAAGGTTTTGATGAAGAGTTCACCCTTTTTGTATCCGAAACTGAGTACCAGTTACCAAATATCAACGATAAACCCTTATCGATGACATTATCAGATTTTCAATTTTTTTATGAAGATATTTACAAAACAGTTCGACATGATTATTGATTCTAAATAGAAGGCCATTTTGGATAGTGAGTTTATGACATTAACGTTAAATTGTTATTATATATGTGGTGTTCTCATTAATATGGAAAGTTTTTTTACTTTTTTTTTTTTAGATTAAGTTCGTTAGGGATAACATTGGAAGAATGAAACATAGATACGGAGCATGTGATGCGAAAGGAAGACAGCTGCCTCAATCAACAACAAAAATTCGAACATAGAATGTTTGATTTTGATGTGTTTTGTTTGTTTGTCAGCTAATTGTCTAACCGCCTATAAGATATTGTTAACAAGTCACTTTCTTTTTTTTTTTTTAATTTTAATTTTGAGGTGCCATTGTAAAAAAAATTAAACCATCAATCAATTTTAAATTTTATATATGATTTTTAATGCAATTACTATAAAAATTGAATAATTTTAATGATATGATAATTTATGAAAGCGAAAAAAGTTTCTATTTGTTTTTCTTATATATGATCACCGTAGGAAATTATGACATGCAAATTGGAAACTTTATCATTTGTTAAAAATAATATCTTTTGCAACATCTCATGAGAAGCATAATTTCTCACGGGGGAGAATTAGTTTCTTATATTTACTATTTATGACAACTTTTTTTTTATTCTCCATCATATTTTCTTGCCACATTTGTGTTTATAGTTCTATTTTATTTGCATTAAATTCTCAACAGATATTTCTATTGATTTCACAAGCAGCTGTTAAATATTTTGCGTATGATACTATATAGGATTAGCGCAAAATTGATTATAACATGACTTGTTTGTCCTCAGACGGAGAAAATAAAATAGTATCTTCTCCATTCTGATTGCTAGTTGCTACACTTCTTCGACCTTGCCCTCAATCCAAATATAAATACATCCAATCTGTGTTCACCACCTTAGCGATTCCTTATATATATATATATATATATATATATATATATATATATATATATATATATATATATATATATATATATATATATTCAGTTAGATTTTCAACTGAGATAGAAACTGGGAATTTAAACCTGAGGCTTCAGCTTATGAATTTAGAATAACTCAATATTATATGTATAATGATTTATTTCGATGGTCAATCCTTAGTTAGTTGGTGACAATGATCACGATTCATAGGAGGTACCACTTGGACTACCTATTGCAATAACAAATAATTCTTTTTTCATTTGAAGCATCTGCCACTTAAAAGGAACTTTGCTGCAGTGTTAAGTTATATGAATTAATTACTTTTTTGTGCCTTCACTGTCTAATTAATCATGGACATCATTTCACGGGCACGCAAAACTAATGGCATTCCCCAAAAAAAGAAAACAATTGCGTGGATGATAAATTCAACTTTCTTTAGTTTTTACTTTAAATCTAACAATGATTAACCATCACGAGCTATTATTCTGATTCCCGGAAGTTTTGGTTGCTAGGGGTCTTGAAAACTCTCCAGTAGAGGCAGTTTCATTTTCTCTAGAATTTGTAGGTCCCTAGACCTGTCAAATGCGTCATCCCTTAGTTCATGTGGGCCACAGCCAAAGAGCCCATAGGGCCAAAAGCTCATAGGATCAAGTCCCCAACTCTAAAAAAACTTTATTTTGGCCCATCTAGCCCACTATACAAAGACATTTGTTTGGCACTATTTAACAGGAAGAATAAAGAGAGTATATCATTTGATGATGAAAAATTGACTCCATTTATTGCTCTTTCTATATCAATGACCTGTATGCTATGCTATGCAAGGTATTAGAGCTGCTTGTGTACCATGCATATCAAAACTATATGAATTGCAGGCTTTATAAAGATGATATCATATACAAAGACAAAGGCACCTGTAAAGAGAACGACCAATAGGAACATACAGAGCAGTAGAGCACAAATTTGCTATTCACATGCAATAACAAAGTAATAATCAACCTACAAGAAAGAGTAGCTAAATATCAGGAGATAAAATTGGCCCAAGATAAAATTACATCATTAACTAAATAATATATTATCATCTGTAACTTTAGAAATTGACAAAATTGTTTCCTCTGGTGTTTTCCAACAGTGTCTATGTCATTCTGAGATAAATCTGCTGCATTTATTCGAGCACCAGACTTGTTCCTTCTGATATTCTTTCTACACCAATAACAGTAGGATTTTACAGATATTTCAACCAGCAAGTCATGCAAATGAGAAAGGTATGGCTGTGTTTGTGTTACCGTTCAATGCCTTTGTTGCATCCTTTGAACTGCAACACAAACATGCACTACTTAAATGTTGCATCATGATATAAAATGACTTAACAGACGCATGACAGTAAACCACACTTTTTCTTACTGAAAGAATAAAAGCCATGTAACTTGATGTTCAAAAGAGACAAAGCCAATTCTAGTATGATCAAACGGATAAGACAATCCTTAGTTATTTCAAAAACTGAACACAAAAGAATACATTGTCTTTAGACTTGGCTGATAACCATTCAAATATACTGCATCGGCTTACTTAAATACTCAATGATGTGTATATACTTATAGGGTCTTGATAATAGTGACCAGGGCATTAGATAAGGATTCCAATAAATAACTAAAAATAACTAAAGATAACGCTCCTCAAAATTTTGAATACATCACTTCTCAGTAAAAAAATTCCTTTGTCCTAAAGACACTGGTTGGCATTCCCATACTTACATATCCTTCATGCTATAGAACTTGAAGTTGATAAAGTGAAGAATCAAATGAAGAATGAGCAAATTCATGTTAGCACATACATATATGGAAATTAAAAGCACTTATTTAATATTGTAAAATATTTCATCATACAGAAAACATAACATAATGAACTGAAATGAGTAGAAGTAGCTAAATTCCACATTTTAGTTTCTTCATCCAAATAAGTTAAAAGAAAGAAAGAAAACAAGAGGAAAGGGAAAAATTAATGAGGATAAAGACACTGGCCTTCAATATTCCCACTCTGACATGGCCATACGAATTTACATTGCAGCGGTAAATGCGAACAAGCAAATTAAAACAATATGCTTAACATTTGTCACAAGAAGACAGTTAAAGATAGACCATAGATGGTGGTAAGAATCCAAACAAGCAGTTTTAACATTATTTTGTAATTTCTTGTAATGGCTTACCCTGCAGAATCAGTTAAACCTCAAACATGTCCCACATTAAAAAATTATAGGAACTCTTTTTCTTCTTATGTTTCATATTGTCCTTATTTCCACCACCAAAGTATCGAGGGCGTTGATACATGGACTGGAATAAACATACAGAAGATGTATATTCTGCATTTTCACTAGCTTATCTATTATAACCAGTATGTCAAACAGAAGCTTCAGCAAAATCCATTTGTAGTTCAGAGTTAGGAATCCTCACTGAAGTGTATTTCCCATATAGACCAATGACCAATCCAATGCCAAAAAAATAAAATCACGTTCAACCATAAACATTTTGGGATTCAATTTACGTACTGCTCTACTAAAGTTCATATCACACACACCTGTAGCGATTTCTTCTCTTTTCTTTACTGTTTGGCAAATGTTTCTTCAGCCAAGCTATGGGAATTTTGCATGCCATTCTCGATGTAAACTGGTTTGCATTCAATTTTAGATGTAACTAACTAAACCATGGCAAATTGGCAGACCTCAGATGTTGGAATTAGTATGTTTACCAGCCGTAATACAACCATAAAATTCTGTTAGTAAATATTCTGAATGTGGTTCAATTTTTACCTACATTATTTTCTGAGCCTCATTGCATAAAGCGAAACACGTAAAGCAGTTCCACCAAGGGTTGATTTTGGATGATGTGAAGTTATAAACTTGAGCCATTTAAACTACACATTGTCATGATAACAGGTTGATCAAACTCAATTAAGACAAGTTACATGTCATAGCATACTATGTTATACAATCAAACACTTTATCCTATCAGGCCTTCTCTCCTACTATCTTTTATGCGCAAAAGAGCACACCTCAGACAAAACTTGTATGGAGTATCAAGAACGGGGCACATTCACAATAGGAAATGCTGTGGCACAAGGCATTTCTAACAAAGAGGATTAACGAATGCTTATTTTTCCAATGAAGGAACAGGTACCAAACAAGAAATTAATTTCGAACATGTTAAGGGAAAGAAAACAAGAAGTTCTATTGCAGAACCATTGACAAACCAACATGGTATAAGTATAACAGAAAAAATGAGATCACGAAGGACGACCCATTTTTCTAGGCTTCTTCACAAAACTCAACCGAATCTGTTTGAGGCGTCTTCTCTTCCTAGCCATTTTCTCAGGCAACGTTTCCCTCTTCTTCTGCCCCTTGACAACAACCTTGGCCTTCTTCAAGTACCTAGGATCAACAGCATACTCTTTGGGCGTGACAGACACTCCTCTACTCCGAGCTTCATTGAAGAGAGCATTAGCCTTGTCAACAAGATTATGGGCACCCAATTTCCCTATCAACAACTCAAAAGTCTTAACCCCAGGTACACATCCATCTTCCTCCATCCTGGCAAACACACTCAAAGCATGATCAATCCTCTCAATGCCACACAAAATCTTAAGGAACTGATAATAAGCATTCCTATCGAGCGCTTCGCCGTATCCAGCAGATTTCATCCTATCAATCATTTCATCTCCTTCTTCCAACCTTGCAGCCTGATACAAACTCTTAATCAACACAACAAATGTGGTTTCATTGGGATAACATCCCCACTCTCCCATCCTATGGAACAACCTCAATGCATCCTCAGTCTTCCTAATCTTACACAAATTGGTAATCAATACATTGAATGTCTCCACATTCCTTGGAACCCCATAACAATCCATGTCCACCAGCACCTTCTCCGCCTCCGATTGAAGGTGAAACGGATCCTTTTTACGACAAAGCTTGCACACACAATCAAGCATTGCGTTATAAGCTTCAACACCAAGCTGAAACCCTCCACGATACATCTCACCAGCGAGCCTCCGAGCTTCCTCGAGTTTCCCATCAAAGCACCAACCTTTGATCAGCAAATCGCACGTTGCTTCGTCTGGGAAGAACTCCTTCGCCAAATCCTTCACCATTCTCTCCGCATAACTCGCGAATCCCTTTTCACATAGCTTCTCCACGATCACCTTCATCGAATCGCGATCGCGCTTCAAAGCGTAATCTGTTTCCATTCTCTCGAAGAATTGAACCGCCCGAGTGGGCCGACCCGCTCGGACGAGCCGGTCGATCGCGGCGTCTAGGGTTTCGGGTCCGGCGACGCTGCGGGCGCCGGAGGTGGCGAGGAGGTCGTGGGTGGCCTTGAAGTCCTTGCGGCGGCCGAAGTAGTGGACGAAGTAGGAGAGGGTTTCGTCGGAGTAGGTGCATTTGGGATTCGAAAGGAGCCATTGGTGGAACCCTAGGACGCTGCGTCCAGCTTCGTGGGAGAGATTTAGGGTTTGGAGGACCAAATTAGGGTTTGGGGTGATGTGGGAGAAGCTGAGGTGGAGGCGCTGCGAGACGGAGACAGGGTCGGAGTCCGGGTCTTTGATGAGCTCCGAGGAGAGGGAGAGGGCAATCGGATCCGGGACTTCGGTTCGGGTTTGGGTTGAGGTGGATGGTTCCGATGAGAAATGTCTGGTTGTGAAGAGTGAAGGTGAAATGAAAAGGTTTCGGGATGAGGGAATGGAAGAGGGTAGTTGAGAAGGTAGAGGAGGAGGTGGAAGCGGATGAAGGGGAGAAGAAGAGATGAATGAGAAGGAAGTTGAACGGGACGATCCAAGTAAGAGCCTTCGAAGTTGCAGAGACGTTAATGGCGGCATCTTTAGGGTTTCGATTTTCGAAGGCCGATCACACTTTGAGCAAGAAGACGAGCATGCAAGCTAAGCGTGACAATGGCTACAAAGACCGATTTGGGTTGGGCTTAGCCCAACTCAATTTTCAGCTTTCGATGTTGTTCGCCTTATTAGGAAATTGCGTTTCACACCCTTTTTCTTTTCACACCCCTTTCCTATTTTTTTTAAATTCTTTTCCAAAAATATCATTCTTCTCTTCACGCTACCACACGAGTCACCTGACACCACCCTCTCCATTCCACCGGCAACTTCCAACACTGGTCTCTCTATGGATATTAGATGATATTGAAAGGTTGATATTTCTCAACTATATTTTTTTTATATATAAGAGTCATGGGTTAAATCCATAAACAATTGCTTAAGAAACCTGAGCCCATTACATTTGGACCAATCATTTATTGGTTAGCATGCTTGAGTTTGATTATTTTTGGGATTTTTTTTGGAAAATAGTTACATTTTCGTTCAAATGCATTTTTTTAATATTAATAATTATGGACCGTTCGTTCAGGGTCCAGATTAAATGACAATTAATAAATTAAAAAAAACATTTTTCATAGATTTCAGAATCTCTTCTAGCGTATCTTCCACCCCCTCTACGTTGCACCCCCTCCTCACACTGAGATTTTCGGGTAACTTAAACCATACACTTCTTTCATTTTCGTAAGGATCCCCCTTTCTCCATAAATAAACACAAAAGCTGATGCAAAACTTCATCATCATCCATTCCCGTCTCATTCTCATACCCCCTCCACCATCTTTGTCCAAAACCAACCATCATTTTTTCCCTTCTTTTTTTTGTTATATTTTTTTTTTATGAAAACCAAGAATGATGTACCATATAAGATCAAATTGATTTTTGATGGAAATTTTATTTTCATTAGTAATGAACCGATTGACTTGTTTTGGTTGTATCTTGAACTACGGATCTTCGATTGATGCATTCTTTGGTGCGTTGGAAAGCTAAGGAAATTTTCTACAAAACATATTTCATGCCTCTTGACCAGATTCGACTTCTATCATGGTGAAAATAATGGTGACAATTATGAACGAATTTTTACACGAGTTTGTTAGTCTTGTTGGGATGGAATCTTTTAGCTTGCATACCTAAAGTAATTCCTTTTTTAGTTATGAGTCATTTTATTATTTAGTTTAAGTAGGAGAGTTAATATTAGGCAATCACTTAATTGTTTGTAGTAAAATCATCTATTACACCAATTAGTGGTTTAGTTATGTGAGTTATTAGAGGGGTTATGGTATCTTTTTATAAGCCAAGAGTTGGCAGCCACACTACTATTTATACATGCCCCAAACATGATGAATAACAACTTTAGTTCAATTTGGATTGATTCCAATTGTGAGAGTGTTTAGCCTCTCTTAGGTTCTTCATTGAACCAACCCATTGATCTTATCAAGAGTCCAAGACCCTTGTGGCGATCTTCATGTGAATGAACGCATTCCCCAAGTATGACTTGGATATTTAAAGTACAAAGTTTTGAAGATGACAAAGGACAACATGTCAACTATATCAAGTTTTGAAGACTTAGATCTACAAAGGGTAGTTCTTAAAGGTTTAAGTTTTTATTAGTACCTTTGTAAGATCATATAAGATGTTTGAATGAGACGCTAATAAAAATGAAATTAAAATCAACATAGGTTAACATAATCAAGTTGAATTCATGCATTCATCATGTTGAAATGTTTTAAATCTTTACTTAATGCATGAATATATAATACTTGATCATTAGATGAGTTTCATGTTGAAAATCTAAGTTTAAATGAATAGATTTACAAATAAGATGATTGAAACCTTAGTGTAAATATGTTGTGAATAGATTCATTGATTGGTGTGAATAGATTCAAAACATTTTACTCTCTGTGAATAGATTCATGAATAGATTCAAGATGTTTCAATCTTTGTGAATAGATTCATGAATAGATTCATGTGTTTTAGTCTCTGTGCATAGATTCATGAATAGATTCATGTGTTTCAGTCTCTGTGAATCGATTCATGAATGGATTCACGATGTATCGGTCTCTGAATAGATTCATGGTGTTTCAGCTTTCTGTGAATCGATTCAAGGGGTCTGTGAATCGATTCACAGCTGTCAGATCTGGTTTTTAAACATAACAAACACCCCTAATAAATAGATCTATTCATCTCTTTCGTTCAAGATCGTTAGCCATCATCTAAGAAACAAAAAGAAACACGAAATCTCACAAGATCTTTGCGTCTCATTCTCTCAATCTTTCATTGTCATCATTAGAGCTTCAAGTTGTAATTTCTCACTTTCAAGAGTGATTCAAACCTCTTCTACTCTCTTGTTTTTGACGTTCTTGGTTTGGAAGAAGTAGGGTATCTTCTTCTGGGTTGGATTCAGGGTGTGGAATCCCTGGTTGTGTGTAGGTTGCAGAGTGGGGTATCTCTGGTGTAAAATTTCTTGAACATTGTACTCAAGATCCTGATTAGTCAAGGAACTCTCATACCGGTGGGTCTGAGACTGGATGTAGATCACAAGAAATTGTGATTGAACCATTAAAAATATCGGTTTGCAATTCTCCTTAACCCTTCTCTCTTTAACTTTAATTTGCATTACATATTAGGGTTTAATTGATAAAGAATCTTGTTGAATCATCATTTCAATTACGTTCACGTCATCTAAAGATTCACTACGCGCTCTTGTTAAATACGTTATACCTTCATACAACAAAAGTTTTTGAAAAGTTTGCGAAAATCTTTTGAATCCTATTCACCCCCCTCCCTCTAGGATTCCAACGCTTGTTAGAGGCCACTTAGGCTAACAAGTGGTACCAGAGCTTGAACTCTTTAGGACAAGCTTAATTGGCTTTAAAGAGGATCCATGGCCTCTAATGGTTTTTATCAAACGGATGGGTTATACAATAAGGCCCCGATTTTTAATGGTGAAGGTTATTCGTATTGGAAAGAACGTATGAGAATCTTTACATGTTCCCATGATCGAGTTGTATGGAACACCATAGAAAATGGTCCTTATGTTCCCACACATCTAGTTGATTGAAAGGGAACATCAAAACCCAGAGATAGTTGGACTGATGATGAGAAAAAGATAGTATGGTCGCGCTGTCGCGCACGCGCCAAAAAGGACGAGCGGGTTTTGAAAATGTAGTTTAGGGCGACAACTCGGATGTCGTCTCTCAAGGAAAGGACTCTTAAAATGTTATTTTCCACAAAAATAAGTTTTTTTTGGGGGGGGGGGGGGGGGGGGTTGGATTGAGATGCAATCAAAGAAAACAAAATGATGAAAACAGAGGAGTAAAACAAGACAGTTCAAAGAGGTTATCAAATGGCCAAAAACAGATTAATCTATTGCTCTTGATTTCCCACTATCATAGGTTCATGCAATTTCCAAGCCCTAAGCAAATTCTTATCCCCTCCCGATTGTAGCAACAATTTACAAACGAAACTACTGCTACAGATACATGTCCCTATTCCCGAATTAAACAAACGGGGTTAAGCCCTCATGAACTAAACGAACATGAACGTACACACGCGAATTAAACAAACGCGATTAATTATAGGAACATGATATCACCGGAAATAAATCAACACAATACATTATACTCCTGAATTAAACAAACAGAAATATAAAGCATGGCATTGAAGAGGGAAAAGCATACAAAACAGGAAAATACAAGAACCTCAAGTATATGGAAATCAATTACAATAGATCAATCCTAGAAACTTAGTTCTCCATCAAAAACGAAAAAAAAAAACACAGAAAAGAAATGTAAACAGAATAATGGAGAAGCAAAAGTCTCTACAAACTGTTCAGAACATCAATTTATACTAGTCAGAAATTAAGCTTATTCGCGAGGCGAAGCCTCTCTCGCGACGCGATTCTTGTGAACGATCTGCAACATTTGGTATTCTCGCGAGGCGACCAATCCTTCGCGAGGCGAGGAACTGAAGAGTCTTCTCGTCACGCCCGTTATGAACATCAGGGGCCAACCGTGATGCTTTCTGACTTCCAGGATCGCGAGGCGAATGGATGCTCGCGAGGCGAGACTCTTCAACTTCAAAGCGCCACAGTCGTGACCTTCAACACGGGCAAGCCGTGATCGTCTCCGACTTTTCAGGGTTGCAAGACTCGCGGGGCGAACCGGAGACCTTGCATTTTCTTGGAACAGTCGGGCTTCGGGTCGCGTGGCGAGTATATCTTTCAGGGGCGAATCCCCATTCTTTATTCTCTCAACTTCTACTTAACCTGAAAACAAGGAAATAACCATAAGTGTATTATTTTGACTCAAAACTAGCTAAATTAACTTAAAACTACTCTAGAGACTCAAAACCTTGCTTGAGGACAATCTAATCTAATTTGGGTAAAAATAGGATATAATTTGCACAAAACCCTGGTCATACTAGCCATAAAACTAGATGAGCCAGAGGCTGATCAAAATACCCCAAACTTAAACTTTGCTTGTCCCCAAGCAAACTAAGACTCAAAAAAATCAAAAAGACTCAAGACCTGGCAAGCTTAAAAGATTCAATCAACATTGCACAAATTCAAGCAACTTCATCAACACAGTTTTCTTCATTGTTTCCCCCCTTTTCAAACAGAGCAATCCCCACATTCATTTATTCTAAACATTTGAGAATTTCATCAATCAAACAATCATTAATCTAAGAAGGGGATCTAAGTTACACACAAGAGGGAGATCACCAACTTCAAACAACTGCCTTCCTCACAAGGGCATTTAGTATATCACTCAATCACTCATTTTGTGTCAGGCTAACAACTTGCACTCAGTTTCACTTTTCAAGAACACTTCCCAAAAATTTGCTTTTCATCTCAAAATGGCTCCCACAGAAAACATGCAAGCAACATCAAGAGGTCTTTTATGGGTTGTAATGGGGCCTGGCTAAGGGTAGGATATACAAAAGGAACTAGGCTGAAGACCCTAGGAACTAAGAGAGCATGAACATTTATTTACACTCTGAAATTCACTCAAGTTCCTTTCTTTAATTTTTTTCTTTATACTTTTGGGTGGCTACAGCCTTTTTATTTCCAACAGCCTTTTTGGCATTTTTGTTTTTTTTCTTTCTTCTTTTCTCTCTCTTTTTTTTTTTCATTTTTACACTTTTTTTTTCTTTTTCTTTTTCCCAATCCCAAACAACACATTGCACCTTGCAGCCACCCCAAACTTAGTTTCTTGCACCCATTCTAAGATTACATGCTCTCCTAATCCTAAGATCGGTTAACATGGTTTTCCAGATTTTTGGGCTTATAACATTAGGTTATCAAGAAGCAACAGGCTAATCAGGCTCAATGGGCTAACTAGGGAACATGCATTAGGAATTGTTTTATTCAGGCCAAGTAGCTATTTACAAAGAAAATGCCTAAATCATCTGAAGCAAACACATAATCATGCAAACCAAAAAGAGATTCAATCAAATTCAGGAAAGTGCAACTTGAAAGTGATTTTCACACAGTCAAAAACATGTTGGAGGCTCAAAACCTCACCTGGACATTCATGCAAATTGTTTGAAAGAGATTCTATCCCTAGTGTGTGCTCCCTATCACCCCAAACTTATCATAAGTCATGTCATCATAACAAAATCCCAAAGTTCAGTTTTCAATTTCACATGGGAATCACTTTTCAAAAACAAAAATTTTTCAGCCTAGGGGGAATCATCACATATCAATCATGCAAGCAATCTGTGCAACATCAATCAAAATCTAGCAAACTTGCCAACAAAAGACTCAACACACAAATGCTCCTGAGCTTCTCAAATTATTCAGGAGCTTTATTCAAAGAAAAGGAAAAACTACAACTAGTTCCCTCCCCACACTTAAACATGCATTGTCCCCAATGAACAACGAGAATTATACAATCGAGTGAGGGAAAAGGAAAAGAAACTCCCGATCAAGTATCGGTGTAGGTTGGAGCATCCAAAGAGAGCTCCTCAACATTAGCATCCGCAGGTCACCATCATCCACACCATGGAATGGCTTCAACCTTTGCCCATTAACCTTGAAGGTTTTGTTGGTACCTGCATCCTTGATCTCTACTGCACCATATGGAAACACATTAGTAACAACAAATGGTCCTATCCACCTGGACCTAAGTTTCCCAGCCATCAATTTCAGGCGGGAATTAAATAATAAGACTTTCTGACCCACAAAAAATTCTTTCCTAACAATCATTCTATCATGAAATTGTTTTGTTCTCTCTTTATACATCCTGGAGCTTTCATAGGCTTCTAGCCTAAGCTCCTCAAGTTGCTGCAACTGCAGTTTTCTTTCAACACCAGATTTCTTCATGTCCATGTTACAACACTTTACTGCCCAATATGCTCTATGCTCAACTTCCACCGGGAGGTGACATGCCTTGCCAAATACAAGCCGGAAGGGGGACATTCCTATAGGTGTCTTAAAAGCAGTCCTCTGGGCCCACAGTGCGTCTTCCAGACGGCGGCTCCATTCCCTTCTTCGTTGGCTGCACCATCTTCTCTAGAATTTGCTTGATCTCCCTGTTTGATATTTCTGCCTGGCCATTGGTTTAGGGATGGTAAGCGAGTGGACACTCTATGTACAACCCCATATTTCTGAGTAAGGCCTCCATGGTTTCTGTTGCAAAAGTGTGTGCCACAGTCACTTGATGATGGCCTTGGGTATGCCAAACCTGCAAAAAATGTTGGACCTAACAAATTTTGAAACAATCAGAGCATCGTTAGTCCTAGTGGGGATTGCTTCCACCCACTTTGAAACATAATCTACAGACCCAAAAGAATATATACGAAACCAAAAGAAGGAGGAAAGGACCCATGAAGTCCATCCCCCACACATCAAAAACCTCACAATAAAGCATTGGCTGCTGAGGCATCTCACTCCTACGAGTGATGGCAGGGCCTGTTATTTGACATTCTTTACAATTCTTGTATACCTCATAGGAATCCCTAAAAATTGTGGGCCAATAAAATCCAGAAACCAGGACTTTTCTTGCTTTGTCCTCACGAGGTCCAAAGTGTCCTCCAACCTGGAGAGGCATGTGAGAAATGCAGGTTGGACTCTATCTCATGATCGGGTACACACCTTCGAATAACCTGGTCACTGCAAAACTTCCACAGGTAGGGATCATCCCACACATAATACATTGGATCGCTCTTGAGCTTGTGGAACTTATGTCTACTTGTACTGCGGGGAACAACACCAAAGAACTAGAAAATTGACTATGTCAAGAAACCAGGGGTTACCCATACGGATGTAACAGATCTCTCATCGGGAAATCATCTTGGATGGGAAAAGTATCCTCATCCCTTGCTATCCGGCTCAAGTGATCGCCACCAAATTTTCAGCTCCACTTTTATCCTTTATCTCCACATTGAATTCTTGGAGCAAAAGCATCCTAGGATCAGTCTTGGCTTAGCTTCCGGCTTCTTCAATGAGATATTTCAAAGCTGCATGGTCGGTAAAAACAGTCACCCTAGAACCTAGCAAATAAGACCTAAACTTATCAAGTGCAAATACAACGACTAGCAGACTCTTTCTCGGTGGTGGTGTAATTTGCAGGCAAGCATCTAAGGTCCTAGAAGCATAATGAATTACATGGGCAACCTTGCCCACCCTTTGTGCAGAACTGCTCCCACAAGCAAAATTGGAAGCATCACACATCGGTTCAAAAGGAGTGTCGGTCGGGGGCTGGATGACGAGGGGTAGAAGTCAACGCTTTCTTGAGATAGTCAAATGACTCCTTACACTTTTCATCAAATCGAACAGGGCATCATTCTTCACAGATTTGACAATGGTAGTGCTATCTTCATCAAGTCCTTTATAAAGCGCCTGTAGACACCTGCATGTCCAAGAAAAGAACGGATCTCGCGTACGTAAGATGGGTAAGGCAATGAAGAAATCACATTAATTTTTGCTGGATCTACTGAAATACCCTCTTTGGAAATTACATGACCCAAAACTATCCCCTGTTCTACCATGAAGTGACATTTCTCATAATTCAAAATCAAATCAAGTATCAATGCATCTTTGTAGAACTAGACTTAGACTATGCAAACAAGCATCAAATGAGGAGCCATACACGAGTAAAATCATCCATGAACAGCTCTATGCAATTTTCAATAAAATCGGAGAAAATGCTAAGCATGCATCTTTGAAAGGTGCCGGGGAGCATTACGAGAGGCCAAATGGCATCCTCCTATAAGCAAACGTCATCAGAAGGGGCACGTGAAGGTGGTCTTTTCCCGATCCTCGGGGGCAATATGAATCGGAAATACCCGGAAAAGCCATCTAGAAAACAATAATGGGATTGACCAGCCAGTAGATCCAAAGATCTCGATCTATGAACGGCGAAGGAAAATGATCCTTTCCGGTGGCCTGGTTCGACTTCCTATAGTCTATACAAACTCTTGAGCTATTACTGGACTCTAGTAGGCACAAGCTCATTATTTTCATTCCTAACTCTTGTTAGACCAGGACTTCTTTGGTACAACTTGCACAGGACTTACCCAAGTACTATCGGAGATGGGGTAGATAATACCTGCCCTGTAGAAGCTTAGTCACCTCTTTCTTTACCACATCCAGAATCGAGTGGGTTAAGTCGCCTTTGGGCCTGTCGGTGGCTTAGCCCCATCCTCCAATAAAATTCTGTGCATGCATCTGGAGGGGCTAATTCCTGGAATATCGGCCAATGTCCACCCAATAGCCTTCTTGTATTTCTTCAGAACCTCTAAAAGCTTGGCTTCCTGGTCAGAGTTGAGGCTGGAGGAAATGATAACTGGCAATGTTGCATTCCTCCCCAAGTAGGCATACTTCAGGTTCTCAGGAAGTGGTTTGAGTTCCAAAGAAGGTGGCTGCTCAACAGATGGTGCATTGGGAGTAGCCATGGGGTCAAGGACTTCTGCTGAATAGACAGCTTCACTCTCATTATCACTATCACTATCATTATCATCCTGCAAGGTTGAATCCAAAAACTCAGAACAAACAGAACATGGGTTAGTGTTAGTACAGTTAGTACAAGTATATACATCATCAAAACCAGAAATAAGAGGAAAATCAGAAATAAAGTCATCATGGGTGTCCTCAATAAGCTCAGAAAGCAACTCTAAATGGAATACAGAGTGCTCCTCTACTGGGTGTTTCATAGCATCAAAGATCTTGAACTGGGCCACAATACCACCAAACTCCATAGACATAGTCCCATCATAAACATCAATCTTGGTCTTGGATGTCATCATGAATGGTCTGCCCAAGATTATAGGTGATCTCTTTGGGTGAGTCTCTCCTGCCATGTCTAGGATGTAGAAGTCCCATGGGAATATCAAATCATCAACTTGCACTAGCACATCCTCTACCATTCCCATGGGTCGGCATTGGTCCTGTTGGCCAACCTGGATGGTAAGACCAGATATCTTGCAATGGCCCAAGATCAAGGTTGTTAAAGATGGAGGTAGGCATGACATTGATTGATGCTCCCAAGTCCAACATGCAGTTTTCAAACTTCCTGTCCCCAATAGTGCACGGATGGTGAATGTGCCTGGGTCCTTGCACTTTTGTGGGCAGTGCTCGAGTAGGGGTTAAAGCAACAACTCTTTCGGCTTAGACCTGGATAAGCGGCGAGACATTCATTCCCAAGTCAACCCTCTCATTAGTCTTCATCTTCCTCTTGTTGGTGCATAGATCCTTCAAAAATTTGGCATATCCCGGGCACTTGCTTGATCACATCTAGGAGAGGAATATTTACAGACTACTTTTCCGAAAACATCAAGAATCTCCTTCTCCTTATTTTCACCACCAACCTTCTTATTTTTCTGCAATCTATGTGGGAATGGAATGGGTGGTCTATACACTTTCTCAGCTTCAACTTCAACCATAAGCTCAGGAGTAACCCCAACGGTAGGCTCAGGAGTTACCTCAATAGTTTCTTCATCCTTTCCAGAGGTGGCCTCAACAACTTTTCCCGATCTAAGAGATATGGCACTCACATTAGGGTTGGAGGCATTGGGATTTATCCATTGTTTGTCTTTGGGCGGTGGGTTGTTCTTTGAGCTTGCTTTATGTTATTTATGTCTGTAGCCATCTGTCCAATCTGTGTCCTCAAATCTTGGATGCTAGCACTTGTTTGCTGCTGATACTGTGCCTGTGAGGCCTGGAACTGTCCCATTTGCTGATGGAAAAGTGTAGTCATTTGTGCATTCAATTGTGAAGTTATTTGCTTGCACATGTCATCTTTCAAGGTCGGAAGGTGCGAAGTGGCCCTTTGGAGGAGGATTCAGAGGTGCCATCGGTCATTGTTGGGATGAGTTCCCATACCGCAGATTAGGATGATTACTCCAGCTGGGATGGTACCTATTTGTTGAGAGGTCCGGAGTCTTGTGCACCATTCGGTTATTGCCCTGATTATACGGATGGACTGCAAAGGCTTGAGGTGATTCAAGAATGCGATCCTCCTTGCAAAATGGGGCATGCTTCATATGGGTGCTCAGGAAAACTGCACATGCCACACAACACAGCAGCATGAACCCTATCCATTGCCAATTTCTCTACCAAAGAAGTGAGCCTATCAATTCTATCATCACGGTCATGGTCTGGAAGAGGAAGTGCGGACCTCATGTACACCTCTAGTCTCACAGAATTTCTTACGGTAGTGAATTCTTGAGAATTCGGTGACATGTTCTCAATGAGTTGCTTGGCGTGAGATGGAGTCTTGTCAACCAACGCTCCCCACTAGCGACATCCAAAATATTCCTATCCATCGGCAGTAGCCCTTCATAAAAGTACTGGATGAGGAGCTGTTCAGAAATCTGATGCTGGGGGCAACTTGATGTCAACTGCTTGAACCTCTCCCAATATTCAGCTAGCGACTCATTTCCTTGCCTAATGCCACAGATTTCTTTCCTGATTGAGGCGGCTCTGGAGGCAGGAAAATATTTCTCTAGGAAGAGCTTCTTCAAGTCGTTCCATGTGGTAATGGAGTTCGGCTCAAGGTATAATAGCCAATCTTTTGCAGCTCCCTGGAGTGAGAACGGAAAAGCCTTCAACTTGATATGATCCTCGTTACTCCTTCCGGCCTCAAAGTTGTGGAGCGAGACAACCCGGAATTCCTTGAGATGCTTGTGTGGATCTTCACTGCAAGACCATTAAATCTTGGCAACAAATGGATTAGCCCAGATTTTAATTCAAAAGGAGTGTCGACACCAGGATAAGCAATACACAAACCATTGTAATTCACATCGGGGCAGCAAGCTGCCTCAATGTCCTTTGGTCTCCCATGTTTTCAAAACAGACTTGGAATTAGAATCACTACTAGAACTAGCCCGAAATTCTCTACGGAGTGTATGCAATGTTCTTTCTATCTCGGGATCAAATTCACACCAGTTCAGGCAGTTAGATCTATAGCCGGACTAATTCAAAACAAAAACAAAAATAAAAGAGAAAAACAGAAAATAAAATGCGAAAATAACAAAACAAGAGTCCCAAAGAACGGCGCCAATTTTAGTCATTTTGTTACAAGCACGCGCCAAAAAGGGACGGGCGGGTTTGAAGATGTAGTTTAGGGCGACAACTCGGATGTCGTCTCTCAAGGACTCTTAAAATGTTATTTTCCACAAAAAATAAGTTTTTTCTGTGGGGGGGGGGGGGTTGGATTGAGATGCAATCAAAGAAAACAAAATGATGAAAACAGAGGAGTAAAACAAGACAGTTCAAAGAGGTTATCAAATGGCCAAAAACAGATTAATCTATTGCTCTTGATTTCCCACTATCATAGGTTCATGCAATTTCCAAGCCCTAAGCAAATTCTTATCCCCTCCCGGTTGTAGCAACAATTTACAAACGAAACTACTGCTACAGATACATGTCCCTATTCCCGAATTAAACAAACGGGGTTAAGCCCTCATGAACTAAACGAACATGAACGTACACACGCGAATTAAACAAACGCGATTAATTATAGGAACATGATATCACCGGAAATAAATCAACACAATACATTATACTCCTGAATTAAACAAATAGAAATATAAAGCATGGCATTGAAGAGGGAAAAGCATACAAAACAGGAAAATACAAGAACCTCAAGTATATGGAAATCAATTACAATAGATCAATCCTAGAAACTTAGTTCTCCATCAAAAACGAAAAAAAAAACACAGAAAAGAAATGTAAACAGAATAATGGAGAAGCAAAAGTCTCTACAAACTGTTCAGAACATCAATTTATACTAGTCAGAAATTAAGCTTATTCGCGAGGCGAAGCCTCTCTCGCGACGCGATTCTTGTGAACAGTCTGCAACCTTTGGTATTCTCGCGAGGCGACCAATCCTTCGCGAGGCGAGGAACTGAAGAGTCTTCTCGTCACGCCCGTTATGAACATCAGGGGCCAACCGTGATGCTTTCTGACTTCCAGGATCGCGAGGCGAATGGATGCTCGCGAGGCGAGACTCTTCAACTTCAAAACTGCCACGGTCGTGACCTTCAACACGGGCAAGCCGTGATCGTCTCTGACTTTTCAGGGTTGCAAGACTCGCGGGGCGAACCAGAGACCTTGCATTTTCTTGGAACAGTCAGGCTTCGGGGTCGCGTGGCGAGTATATCTTTCGCGGGGCGAATCCCCTGTTCTTTATTCTCTCAACTTCTACTTAACCTGAAAACAAGGAAATAACCATAAGTGTATTATTTTGACTCAAAACTAGCTAAATTAACTTAAAACTACTCTAGAGACTCAAAACCTTGCTTGAGGACAATCTAATCTAATTTGGGTGAAAATAGGATATAATTTGCACAAAACCCTGGTCATACTAGCCATAAAACTAGATGAGCCAGAGGCTTATCATAGTACAACTAGATTGGAGAGGTAAAAATATCATATCTTCTACTATAGGACAAGATGAATTCTTTAGAGTGTGTAATTGTAGATCTGCACAAGAAATGTGGGATAACCTACAAGTTACCCATGAGGGTACTAATGAAGTGAAGTCGGGTTAACACCTTGACCCATGAATATGAGCTTTTTCGTATGATTCCAGGAGAATCAATACAAAATATGCAAAAACGCTTCACGCACATAGTTAATCATCTAGAAACATTAGGAAAAACTTTTCCAAATGAAGACTTAGTTAACAAAGTTTTGAGATGTTTAAGCAGGAATTGGCAGCCGAAGGTTACGGCTATCGCAGAATCAAGGAGTTTGGCTACAATGTCCTTAGCCACATTATTTGGAAAGCTCCAAGAGCATGAATTGGAACTGAATCGTCTCGCTGAGCACGAGGAAGGAGACAAAAAGAAGAAGAGCTTAGCCCTAATCTCCACATCTTCAAAAGCAAGGAAAGAAGACAGTGATAAAAGTGATGAATCGGAAGACTTGGATTCAAGCGATGATGACCTTACCCTCTTTGTGAAAAAGTTTAGTAGATTCCTCAAGAAAAGAGGTGGAGGTAGAAGGCCATTCAACCGGAATAAGAAGAACTTTAAAAGGGAGAATGACGCTTCAACAATAAATTGCTATGAATGTGGAAAGAAAGGGCACATGAAAATGGAATGTCCTCAATTTCAAAAGAAAGGGGACAAATATGAGAAGCGAACTAAAAAAGATAAGAAGGGCAAAAAGGCATACAAAGCTTGGGACGATAACGACCTCAACTCATCCGATAGCTCCGATGATGATGAAGTTGCCAACCTATGTCTAATGGCAAGCCACCATGAGGAAGGTGAGCAAACAAGGAATGACATCTTCATAAATCAAGCTAAATATTGCAAGGAGCTTATCAAGAAGTTTGGAATGGAGAATGCCAAAGAAATTAGCACACCAATGGGTACCGGCTGCTATTTAGACAAAGATGAAGGTGGTAAGCCTATTGACCCTTCAAAACATAGAGGTATTATAGGTTTACCCTTCTCCATTTTAATAGTTAATTACTTAAACTATCTTTAAAATAATCATGTTTCCACTTAAAAATGATTTAAATTAATGAAAAATTATCAATACAAAGACTTACTTGTTTAATTATGAGAACCTAAATTATATATGGCACCATTTTTCTAACAATCACTATGTACTCATGTAGTGACTATTAAAATCATGACTAACGTAGTAACATTAAAACTTAAAAGGCTAAAA
Source organism: Sophora flavescens (assembly GCA_030762895.1). Classification (NCBI taxonomy): domain Eukaryota; kingdom Viridiplantae; phylum Streptophyta; class Magnoliopsida; order Fabales; family Fabaceae; genus Sophora; species Sophora flavescens. The sequence goes on from CM061068.1 coordinate 34,426,402, forward strand.
ATAAAGCTTGCATTAGTCCAATAATCAAAAGTCCATAACCACCCTAAACTAAAAATGAGAACTTAAAAAAAAATTTAAAATAGCTTCTTTTTAAAAAAAAAACCAACCCGACGGCCAACCCACCCCGCCCTGTTTTCATGGTGGGTTAGGCGGGACGACTCATGACGGGTTGGTGGGTTGAAATCTCTACCCCGTCCCGCCAAAAAAAGCGAGTTAGGTGGGTTGGCCCGTCGGGCTCAACCCATTTTGCCACCCCTAATTTCGGTCTCACTGTGAGTGAGGGGGTGCGATATAGAAGGGGAAAGAAGACACAGGAGAAGGGAGTCTGAAATCTCAGAAAAATGATTTTTTTTCCTTTTAATGTTAGTTTTTTTTGTTAATTTCGTTAATTGTCATTTAATTTGGATGAACGATCAGATTAACCCGCAGAAGAGGGGCTGCAGAGAGCCATCGGGAAAGAATATGGATTCGTGGATTCCACTGTTGCTTCTACTCTATATAAAGAATGGAATTTTGCTGGTGATGAAAAAGAGGTGGTGTTTTCGAAAATAATATTAGGAAAAAGGGAGGGTATTTTAGGGAGGGGGAATTTAAAAAATTGGAGAAGGGGTGTGAAAAGCAATCCTAGCCTTATTAACTAAGTATTTAATAAAAAAGGAGGCCCGATAGCTCAACAAAGATCTAACTAGAGTTGTAGTGCACAATATAGAGCATATTGATTGTTGAGTATCCTATTTCTTCTCTGCCTTGGGTTAGGAACCTTACATGTAATACCTACATGACGGTTTTATCTAACTGATACATCATATTAAGGCCGTTTGATTAAAATTAAGATATATATATATATAATGATTTAATGATTGTTTTTAAAGATTTTTAATAGAATAGTCATTACAAGTTTGTTATCCTGATATAGGTTTGTTAGGTTTGTTAGAGTAAAAGATAATTAGTTTACTTGATAACTATTAGTTGTTGATAGAAGATAACTTTGTTATCTTCTTCTGTTATGGATTAGGATATTAGATGATCTCTTTCTGCCTATAAGAGGTGAGGTATGAACTCTTTGTAGACAAGTTTTGCAATCAATACAAAACAAATATTCCAATATGGCATAAGAGAAGGTTGATCCTGAAAGCAAGCCAGAGAAGGAACATGCCTCTGATGATGCTGCATCCTCCATTCTCGCACCCAATCCAGCCTTCTTACTCAGCTCATCAGATAACCCTGGGATGCCCCTTGTTGCTGTCATCCTCAAAGGAACCAACTACCGAACATAGGCATGCTCAATCAAGACTGCCTTACGTTCAAAGATGAAGCTTGGTTTCATAGATGGCTCGATCAAGAAACCAGCGTCTTCAGCTGCAGATTACATCAACTGGGAGAAGGATGACTCTATGGTAATGGCCTGGATCATTAATGCTATTGATCCAAATCTGCACGGCTCTATTTCACACGCCTCTACAGCGCGTCACGTCTGGCTCGATCTTGAGGAAAGGTTTACACAAACCAACGCTCCACGTATCCACCAGCTATGCCGTATGCTTTGCCTGATAGAGAAGGAAACTGATATGAATATAACTGACTTCTACACAAAGTTCAAGTCTCTTTTTGATGAACTGGACGAACTCCAACCCCTACCTAAATGTTGTTGTGGGGCATCAAGAATGATAATGCAAAGAGAGGAAGAGCAGCGTGTGCATCTATTTCTTGGGGGTCTTGACAATGAGCAATACGCACATGTGAAGGCCACCATCCTTAACTCAGACCCACTGCCCTCCCTGCATCGTGTGTTCAACCATGTACTCAGGGAAGAATCACGCTTTGCTGCAGAGAAAGAAAAAACCACGAAAACTAAAACAGTTTCAGCTTTCCAAGCTTCTAAGAAAGGAAGAGATGGACCACGACCAAGGTGTGATCATTGTGGGAAGGTGGGGCACATAAAATCGAAGTGCTTTGAGATTGTTGGGTATCCACCTAACTGGGAAACTCGCTGGACGCAACACAACTTCAACAGACAAGGAACACAGTCAAGTGCTCATGTGGCTCGAGGAGATGAACAACAACACACTAGTGGACATACGATTCAAGCTGATCATGTAAACTCAGATGGATCTACAGTAGTGTACGCACTTCATGGAACACACAGGGCCACACCACATGAGAATATGGCTGGTAACGATAAAGTTTATAAAGAAACCGAATGGGTCTTGGACAGCGGTGCATCACACCACATGACACCACTGTTATGCATGCTAAGAGAAGTTTGCAAGATTGAAAAACCATTTTACATTATTGTCCCTACTGGAAATTCGGTGCTAGTTAACAAAATGGGCAGTGTTGAACTTGACATAAATGTCAAGTTACACAATGTTTTATTTGTTCCTGAGTTTAGTTGCAATTTAATTTCTATACACAAATTGACATATGATTTAAATTGCACAGTGATTTATGATTAAAACTGTTGTGTAATGCAGGACCAAACCACGAAGAGGACGATTGGATTAGGTGAGATGCATGACGGGGTTTATGTGTTCAAGGGACAAGTGCAAGGATCATCTTTAGCCGTAGTTCACAAGGATACAACCAGTCTTTGGCATTCAAGAAGGGGACACCCCTCCTCTCAAGCTCTTCAACAGATTTCACATTTAATTCATTGTAGTTTTGATTTGAATAAAGTAGAATGTTGTGATATATGTCTCAAATAAAAACAATGTAGACTTTCCTTTAATCATAGTGACAATAAAGCTGAAGAGCATTTCCATCTTATACATCGTGACTTATGGAGGAGATATCACACCGATTCACACAATGGTTCTCATTATTTTCTAACCATTGTTGATGATTTACCCGAGGAACATGGATATATTTAATGAAGCACAAAACCGAGACTATGGATCTTCTCATAAATTTTTGCAACATGGTGAAAAGACAGTTTAACACCAATGTCAAAAGAATTCGAAGTGATAATGGTACTGAGTTCACCAACACTAGTTTTCAGAAATTTCTTCAACAAGAAGGGATAATGCATAAAACTTCTTGTGTGGAAACGCCTCAACAAAATGGGCGCATAGAGCGAAAGCACATGCACATACTTAATGTAGCTAGGGCTTTACGTTTCCAAGCCAACCTCCCTTTAAGCTTTTGGGGAGATTGTGTCTTGGCAGCCACCCATCTTATCAACAGAACAACAACAATCGCAAATAAGGGAGTCACTCCTTATGAGATGTTGTTTGGAAAACCACCTAGCTATGCACATCTAAGGATTCTTGGTTGTCTCTGCTATGTGAAGAATTCCTCAAAGAAAAGAGACAAATTTGTAACAAGAGCTGAGAGGTGTGTATTTGGTGGCTACCCTCAAGGCAAAAAAGGATGGAAAGTTTATAATCCAAAAACACATGAGTTTTTGGTTTCTAGAGATGTAATTTTCTATGAGGACATTTTCCCTTATAGCTTGCATGAAGGGAATGTGACCGAATCCTCGGTACCTACTACCTTTCATGACACCTTTTGGCTTGCTGAGGATGAAAGCCACACACATCCTGATCAAGCTAAACAGGATGAGATCCGAGAAACACAAAATGAAGTAGATGAGCCCAAGACACAGAATGAGGAGGAATCACACATGGACATGGAAATTCACAATGAGGGGGAGCAAGAAGTAGTCCCCACTGAAGAAGAAATTATCCCAAGAACACGGCAACCACCAGCTTACCTCAGAGACTATTATGGTCACACTGCTACTATAATCCCCGCATGCACGTCATCTAGTTCCTTCACCTCTTCAGGTACGGCCTATCCTATTTCCAATTTTGTGGGTTATGATCATTTTCACAAAAGCATCGAGCTTATCTTGCAGCCTTAGCCTCTCATGAAGAACCTAAAACATATTCTCAACCAGCAAAGCATCCAGAATGGCATGATGCAATGGCACAAGAACTTAAGACCTTAGAAGATAATGACACTTGGGAATTAACACAGCTTCCACCAGGCAGAAAAATCATTGGGTGCAAGTGGGTGTACAAAATTAAACATAAGGCCACAGGTGAAATTGAAAAGTATAAAGCACGACTCGTGGCAAAGGGTTTCACCCAAGTTGAAGGAGAAGATTTCAACGAAACCTTTGCACCAGTTGCAAAGATGAGCACAATTCGATGCCTTCTTTCCGTTGCAGTCACTAAGGATTGGAATCTACACCAAATGGATGTAAGCAATGCCTTCTTGGATGGGGAGCTAGAGGAAGAAGTTTACATGGCCGTTCCACAAGGACATAAAACCCCTGGAAAAGACATGGTGTGTCGCTTGAAGAAGTCTTTGTACGGATTGCGTCAAGCCTCACGCAATTGGTACTCCAAACTCACAAGCGCTAATACAATATGGATTCAAAGAATGTCCAGCAGATCATAGCCTCTTTGTTTACTCTCATAATTCCATTTTCCTTGCTATACTAGTTTATGTCGATGACCTAGTAATAGCAAGCAATGATTCTCATAGCTGCACCAAGTTCAAGCAATATTTGAGCAATTGTTTTAATATGAAAGATCTTGGATCTCTCAAGTACTTCCTCGGTTTAGAATTGGCACGAAGTTCACATGGTTTGTTCATTAGTCAGAGGAAGTACACCTTGGACATCTTGCATGAATGTGGGATGCTTGCTTGTAAGCCATCCACGTTTCCAATGGAACAAAATCATCAATTGGCTTTAGCAAAAGGCTCCGCTTACTCTGATCCTTCTCAATCTCGAAGACTCATAGGACGCCTCATCTATCTCACTATCACACGTCCATAAATCACTTATTCGATTCACATTCTAAGCCAATTCATGTAAGCACCACAACAAGCTCATTGGGATGCTGCCATGCGTGTTTTGAGATACCTAAAGTCCTTACCTGGGCAGGGAATCATACTGCCAAAGGAGAATAATCTCCAACTTGTTGGCTATTGCGAGAGTGACTGGGCTTCTTGTCCAATCACAAGGAAATCCATTTCATGTTACTTAATGAAGCTCGGTTCAGCTCCTATCTCTTGGAAAACCAAGAAACAAACAATCGTCTTGTAACATCCCAAAATTTAATATGATTATTTTATTATTAAGATTAAGCTAGTATGAGTTTTGCTGTAGAAAATTGTTAGCATAAAAAAATTTATTAGAATTATCTAATAACTATAAAAAGATATAATGATTAAAAAAATAGAAACCTACGTGATATTCATGTAGGCCACATTGTTACTAATGTGGAGATTTTGACTTCAACCAAATGCTATCCTTATAGAATTGTTATATATACAAAGCAATAAGTAATTAAAAAAAAAACAAGTGGGTCCTACAAGTATAATAAATGAATTGAGAGCATGGTGTAAGGTCTTTCACGTCAGGGCCTTTCTTTTGTTAAAAAAAAGAAAACTAAGCCCACCCTAAAGAGTGAGATAAATTGCCTTTTAATTGAAATGAGAGAGGAGAAAACCTGAAGCAAGGAAAAAAAAAAAACAATCTTAGCACCGCCGAACAAGAAAATAGAAGGGGGGAGAATAGTAACAGCTCAACTTGGCACAGATTCGAGATATCAGTGGGGAGAAGAAAATTATTGGTAAAACGCTTGGATTTATCTTAGATAATTTTTAGAGCATTTTGGAGGTCTTCCAAAGATGAGTAGCAATATTTTTTATGAACCCTTTCCTTAGTATTTTTATGTATTTATGATGATTTTAAAATTGATGATCTCGTATTTCAATTCATTGTTTTGCTTACAAAATTTAGGTGACCGTATTCCTCATTTTCATTGACTTGTTTGTGAATTCTCCTTCTAATGTGTATGACGGTAAAAGTGGCAAAAGCTAACACGAATTGCTTATCCCTTCCTAATTTTCAATTGCCTATAACGTGAAGTCGGGTTCATTTCTGCCAAGCATCAATTCATATTTGTATTGGAATCAAAATTCTAGACCCTCTATGACGTGTCCAACAAGATGGATATCTGCTATTTGCCAATTTTTCTATTCACATAATTGTCTTCTTGTCTCAATTCCTCTCCATTCCAGGCGCATGATTACACTGATTGTGGTGAATGATTTTGCTTTTTGGACTATTTCATTATCGCTTGATTGTAGTATGTAACATATCCGACTTTAAATAAAAATAAGAAATATGATTGATAATGTACTAGATGATTGTGTGTCCCTGATTGTAACACCCTTCGTTACATTAGTAACCCAAATTAATTTCAATAAAAATCCTTTAAAACATTTAATTAAAAAACACAAGTCATAAAATTTTTCTCAAATAAATAAGTATGAAAATACATCGTATTAAATAAAATGATAGTATTTACAAAGTATTGAAAAATATTATGAAATCCAATCATTTGAATAAAAACTAAAAGCCTCAAAACCGGGCGTCTAATTACAATCTGAGAAAAATAGTATGTAAACCAAAGAACGTCGTCCACATAATACTCCAAACCATACTACATTACTAACCAACTAGCTAATCAAAGATAACTCTTCAGATCTCTGGATCCTCAACAGCGATGTCCTCGGGCTCTAAAAACAACACTTATAATAAGATATAAAATACCAGTGCACAACAATACATTTATAAAATGTTTCGAAAATAATGTTGTTCTTAGCCGGTGCGGTAACCGGAAAAACTGTCCATGGTATCCGCTAATTTCCCAAAATAATATATAAAAAATACTATTAATAACAACAAAAAATTCATCAAGTCAAATGCATATAGTATAAGATCAACTCGTCTCAATGCATCACATTCCACATATCAAGTAAATTCTAAATTAATCCAAGTGGCTCGAAGGCCTCATAACTAATCTGGTCTCTTGCCAGCATGCCATAAATCTCACACATCACATGACAATGGCGTCCCATTGCCCACCCCTACTCATGAGGAATGTTTCGATGTCACCCTCCTGTCAGGGACATTTCTATTTCGATACCTCCCATGTGCACATGGCGGTATTTCTCCCTTTTCGACATCCCAACGTGTGGCAGTGTTACTTTCGATACCCCTTTTTAGGTGGTATTACTCTTTTTCGACATCCCAATTATATGGGGATGTTACTTTCGATACCCCATTACGGTGGTATTACTTTTCGATACCCCTATCATAGGTGGTATCGCGGCAAACATCATACAACATATTATAACTCAAATATGTCATGTCTCATGCATGTAACAAACTATTTTCCACTAATTAAACAAATAATTTTCTCCCAACAACAAGCATTCACGAATATCAAAATATATCATACATGAATAAGCATCTTACAACATCAATTAATCAACTTATTCCCCTTTTAACCAAAACCCCCAATTTTAGAAATTAGGTTACTGACAATATGCATCAAATCAATTAAAAACTCCCAATTTCATATGGTAATTCATTGTCAACATAAACAATCATATATACCATGGAAAGGGTTTGTAAAAAGTATTGTTATTCACCTCTTGAAGACCTCCAAATAGCTCTAAGCGTTTCCTACTGCGAATCCTAACGTTTGCCAAGAGTTATCATCATCTTCCTCTTCCTAGGATCCCTCTTCCACAACTATCTCTTCTTAATCCTTGAATTTCTTCTCTTCTTAGCCGTTTCTGAGTTTCTAGGTGTAATTAGGGTTCAAAAACGCACCCTAAGAGTGTTAAGATTCTATTTATAGAGCCCCCAATAGCCCAAAACGTGTAAAAACGCGCTAAGCCCGCTTACTCTACATATGGTGCTGTATTTCGCACATATCTTGAGTTATAGATATTCAAAAATTATAAATTTTAGATCATTGGAAAGATAAAAGAATTTTCTACAACTGTTAAGAAGACCACAAAATCTGAAACCGGCGTTTAGATAGTCAAAACGTGGATAGAATTTAAAAAAACGGTTCTGACGTTGGAACATTAATAGTGTGTACGAATTTGGTCATAACTTGAGCTACAAGAATTCAATTTGGACGAATTTGGTGTCTATGGAAAGCTAAGAGAGAGGGATATATTTCTTATGCAGATCTAGAATTCAAACAAGTTCTCTTTGGTTATGAAATATCCATCTGAAGTTAGGTATCTAGTCATATTATGCGAAATTGAGCTTAAAACATTCAAACTATCTATTTATAATGGGTAACACAGCATGAGCCTTGATATGCTTATTTTTCCTATCATTATTGCTGCAATAATCTAGTCCAGGGTAGGTTCTTATCCTTTTTCTTTTTTTTTAAAGAAAACATGCAATTTGGCTAAAGCCAAATTTTTTATATTGCTAACAAAGAATCCTACGTGCTATTCACGTAGGTTTATTAATTAATTAATTTATTTTTATTTTATTTTTTTAAATCAATTTTACATTATTGTGGAACCCACTGGATTTTTATTATAAAGAAAACAATTATAACAAACTCTTATACTACCCTTTTTTTTATTAAAATAATTATATTTGAATTTTTAGGATGTTACATTTCTCCCCTCCTTAGAGAATTTCGTCCTCGAAATTCATCACATACTCACACACATATTGTAACATATGCTGAAAACCAAACATAAAGGTTACCTTACCTTAAACAACAAGATCTGAGTATTGACATACGATGTCCTCTTCCATCTTTCAAGTAGTTTCCTTCGAAGTTAATCCTTTCCCATAACACCTTCACCAATGGAATTGTCTTGTTCCTTAGAGTCTTTGTGCCATTGTCCAAGATTTGACTAGGCCTAGGCTTATAGATCAAATTATCCTTCAATTGTAAAAACTCAGGAGCTATCACATGAGACTCATCAGGTACATATTTTCTAAGTTGCGACACATGGAAAACATCATGAAGATTTGCCAATTGTGGCATAAAAGCCAATTGGTAAGCAATGGGCACGACTCTTTTGAGAATTAGGAAAGGTCCCATGAAACAAAGGGTCGGTTTTCTGAATGACATTGACATCCCCATCCAAAACTTAAGAGTGCCTCTCAAGATTACATGTTCCTCTTCCTAAAATTCTAAATGCTTTCTTTTCTTGTCGACATAACATTTTTTATTTATTCTGCGCAATGCGCATCTTTCCCTCAATTATTAATCCTAATTGCGATCTCTTTGATTAAATCTGATCTTAACAATATCTTCTCACCTACTTCGCACTATCATAAAAGGGGATCTACATTCTTAATCACATCATTAATATATATATATATAGTCATTAAGTATTCCACCAGATATTAAATGTACAATTCATGGTCCCTTAACTTATAAAAAAAATATTTTTTTTAAAGAAAAAATAATAATTTTAAAATGAAGTCAATAATAACATTTATATAATAAAATCATGCGCTTAAGCATTTGTTTCTATCCATCCGCCTATAATTAGAACACCTTCACTTGCATTTCATCTTTACAAGCATTCTCACAAATTAAATTTAACAAACAATCCATAAAAGAAATTGATGTAATATTTTATATCATCCATACGTAGATATAATATCTCTTACGAACTCTATACCAAATTTCTTATATTCTACATAGAACTGAGGAATTTTATAAATTTTATAAATAAAGAAATGTGAAGCAGTAGCACGTTCACATACTAATTTTTAGCTATCCCAAAATGATAATTTCAAAAGAGGTAGAAATAGTTTCACTTTATGTTGATAAGAAGATCGTACTAAAAAAAAATATGTGATAACAAAATGGAGAATAATGTTTAACAAAATTGCAATTAACACTAGTGGAAATAATGTAATATACGAGAACGTTTTACGTCAGTTGACCATATGTTTGATGTTAAAAATGAGGCGGTGGCAGTTTTGTAAATATTAAATCACTATTTGCGTCTGTTGTGTAATGAACTGACGTTAAAAGTGATTTGCAAGAATTATTAACACTTTTAACGTCAGTTATTTATACAACTGACGTTAAAAGTGTGATTTTTACTTCAGTTAAATAAATAACTGATGTAAATAATCCTATATTCCTATATGAAACTCATTCCTATCTTTCTTTCATTGTCATCTCCCTGTTGTCACTCTTAACGCAGATCACTCCATATATAGTGCAGTTTATTTCTAATTTTTTTTTAAACAAGTTTATTTTTAATATTAATTAATTAGCTTGAATTAGTAAACAAATTCTTGTGCAAATTAAAATAAATAAACACTTAACATAAAACAAGTTATATGTATAATCAAATCGTATCTCATTGAAGCGATTCATAAGTTACAATTACATGATTAAAAGATAAAAAATTTCTTCAACATAGCCCTAAAATATAAAAAAGTTTCTGCTTCAACGTCATTTTCTTCTCAGTCTTGTCCTCAAAAACTCCAATGGATGCATCCCCTCCCTCATTTGAAGTCCTTGATGCTCCATCTGAATCCACAATCACTTGCTGCCAAAGCGGAGTGAAAGGGATGAAGGGGATGAAATAAAGTAAGGGAATCGCATTATGTGATTCACTCAACCTTACCATCCATGTTATGTGATTCACTCAACCTCAGAAGTTTTTTGACCATTAAGACAGAAACCTTTAAGTCTAGGTATAGGAAGAAATAACAAAAGTCTCAAATATGATAGAGCCATATTGTGAAAGAATAGAAAACACACGAAATATAGAGGAAAAGAATAGGGTGTATTACAGACTGATACAGAAGAATGGTACTTTATATAGAGAAGAGAAACTATCTGATTTTCTTCAAAAATGATCTATAAACTTAATGTTCATTAAGAGGATTAAGTTACAAGGTGCATGAGTAAGTAGCACAGTAGTCAAAGGAATTAATGTTTTTGCAGAAACTTATACACTTTTAACGTCAGTTGTCTTCAACAACTGACGTTAAAAGTGTTTTTAAAATAAAAAATATTTATTTTTAACGTCAGTTGTTTAATACAACTGACGTTAAACAATGACTTTTAACGTCAGTTGTTTAAGACAACTGACGTTAAAAATGACTTCTAACGTCAGTTGTATTAAACAACTGACGTAAACTGTTATTTTATTTTTGATTATAACGATTACACCCGCGCGCCTTCTTCACTTCGCTCTGTACGTCTCTGTTCTTCTCTTTTCATTACGCTCACTCTCACTCTCACTCTCACTCTCACTCTGCCCTAATCGCGATGTCCTCTCCACCGCAACCACCGCGAGGGCTTCTTCGCCACCACCGTGAGGTACACTCTTAACCCTAACTCTGTCTTTCCCGCTCATTCTTTGCAATAACTTGACATCTCTCTTTCCCCTTCCCGCGCACTAACTCTCCTTGTCCCTCTGCTCTCAGTAACCACATCGAATGTTGGCCACTACTCGAGCTCCCCTCCCCACCACCACGCGAGCACCTATTTCTGGTGAGTCTTCAGGGCACATTTTTTTATTTTTGGTTTTGAGTGTATGTTGAAACTGTAGTCTCTGTAGTTGAAACTTGAAACTGTGAGTTTGAGTTGTTTGGAATGTCTCTATTTCTGGTCGTGGGTTTTGTATTTTCTCTTGTTTTTCTTCTGCTATCATGACCTATTTCAAAATGGGAAAAAATTTAGAGTTGCTTGTAGCATGTGACATCAACAATATATTGCTCATTGGAATTCTGTTTTGTTAATTTATCTTCATCTGCTTATTTCTTTTGTCTTAAGAAACCTGAAAATGGTGTAAATTTGAAATAATTTTTAAACGCCTTGCTTGTATATATCATGCTCTCTTGATCGATTCATATGGCTGAGTGGTTATAGTACTAGATATAGCAATAGTCCTAATATGTGTTGTTGCCTGCTTGATGAGAAGAATGATGTGAGATTACCATGGAAATTTTGTTTTAGGTAGTTAGTCAAATAAGATATACATGGTTGACGGGATTTCAAAAACTAGTTTTCAATCTCCCGTATTGTCCTTATATTGTATATATGTTTTGTATATCTACAAAACCTATCTATTTATGGATCGTAGTTGGATGGTTTGTAAGCGCACTAGTGCTGAGTATTTGAAGGGGGTGGGAGAATTTATAGAATTTACTCAAATGAATGTTCCTAATAGTAATGGAATGTTCTGTTGTCCTTGTGTCAAGTGTTTGAATACGAGGAAATGTACGGTGATGGATATACGTACTCATTTGATTTGTGAAGGGATTTGCTTGAGTTATACAAGATGGATATGTCATGGTGATGTGTTGTTGATTAGTACGACAAGTGTCTCCCAAAGTGAGGACGTTGACATAGATATGGAGGATGATCGAGTAGAGGACATGATCCGTGATATTGGACAAGAATCTTTTCATCGAGCTCATGTGTATGATAGGTTGTGCGGTGATGCAGATAAACCTTTATATCCAGGGTGTACTACTCATACACGATTGTCGGCGGTGCTAAAATTGGTTTTTGTGAAGTCGAGAAATGGTTGGACCGATAAAAGCTTCACGGAATTGCTTGAAGTGTTGAAAGACTTGCTTCCGGAGGACAACACATTGCCTGACCGTAACTATGAGGCCAAGAAGGTATTGTGTCCGATGGGTATGGAGTATAAGAAGATACATGCATGCCCCAACGATTGCATATTGTACACCGGTGTTCATGAAGACAATCACGATTGCCCCAAATGTGGGTTATCACGATACAAAGTGAAGGGTGGTGATGATGATGATGATCTTGATGATGTGAGAAAAAAGGGTCCTCCTGCGAAGGTGTTGTGGTATCTTCCAATAATTCGAAGGTTCAAGCGATTGTTTGCCAATGCGAAAGATGCGAAGAATCTTAGATGGCATAATGATGAGAGGAAACGTGATGGAAATGTTCGCCATCCTGCTGATTTTATGAAATGGAAGAATATTGATACTATGTTTTCGGATTTCACCGATGAGCCAAGAAACCTAAGGCTTGGACTTGCTACGGATGGAATGAATCCTTATGGTAACATGAGTAGTATTCATAGATCATGGCCTGTTCTGTTGATAATTTACAACATGCCCCCTTAGTTGTGCATGAAGCGAGGATATTTTCCTTGAGATTTTTGAATGTCCATTGGAGCACGATGGATGGGTGGCACGCCCAAATCAAGAGAGGATATTTTCCTTCTGTGGTAAAGATCTCGGGCACGCCTGCAGAGATAACGTGTGGATGGCCAGCACGGTTTTGAGTCTCTGGTGCACGTAAGTTAATTTTAATTTTATAACTTATTTATTTTTGGTATTTTTCCATTTAATAATTTATTTTAATTTCAATATATATATTATGTAATTAACATCCACACCTTTTCATATCTTAGGTATCTCCATCGTCTTCAGCTTGATAAGGGCTCCAAATCAGTTTATGGCTTCTTAGATCCGTCAATCCTTATGCCTCAATTCTTTGTTGGCAATGAATTAAGTAAATACATAGGGAACTTGATGGGAGACAATCGTAAAGAATTATATGTTAGAAATTTTTGGGTCACACTTGTAATGTTTAAATGTGTTAGGGCCATTATTTTTAATTAGTCAAATTAAAGTGATCTAATTCAAGTAAGGTTTATGGCTAAGGACATAATTGTTATGAAAATTATTGTGTAGATACCATAAGGTCTTATTTCTATTTTTATGATGGGCAAAATTAGAGATAAGAAATGTGTGGATAGTCATGACTCTTCATGAAAGAGTTTGAATTCGAAGGGACATCACTCTTCATGAAAGGGCATGGACTCATTATAAAAGGTTATGGTCCCCAAGTCATATGCAACCGATTTTCTTTTCTAACACCCATCGTTAGAAAGGAGAGGCTCTTTATGATTTAAGAAGAATTGTGCATGTTGACTTGGAAGACCAAGAACCAGAAGTTTCTCCATCATATTTTCCATGAATTCGGGTACGCTTCCGCTATTGTCTTTCATTTTCTATTCTTGATGATTGAACATGACTTGTCTTGTTAGGATGATGGTTTTCATCTTTAAGTATATATCCCATAGAGTTTTTCCAACAAGTGGTATCAGAGCCACAAGTTTATGTTGAATCATTGAGAAATGTTTTGTGTTGTAATTGATTGTGTTCTTAAACTTGACATTTTAAGTTAAAATCATCAAATTTAAGAACTATTACGGTTTAAATTTCAATGAAGATGGATATTCTTGAAGTTGAATATTGGATTCATGTCATATTCATATTAAATTATGGATAATTCATGGATTGTTTCTGAATTATGATATCAAATCATAAATTATGGATTCAAATATTATGTGATTCTGGGGACTTGATTTTCTAAGTTTGAGTTGCAATGTATTTTGTGTTGATACTCAACATGAATATAAAGTAGTTTGAATATAAACTAGTGTCACTTTCATCAAAGAGTTGTGTATGGCATGGTGCTTTGACACGTTCGAGTAGTGTCACTTTGATGTTGTTGTCAATGATTGCACTGCTGTCAGATTTTTAACCATTGGGAACAGGTTCGATTCCCAAGTTGGGTTACAAATCATGAAACGTTGTGTTCCTTTTTAATTTAAATATTAAAGTTCGCAATCGTTGACATCCTTCGTAGCATGGCGTAGCGGTTCGCTTGCCTGTGTCCTTCTAAGGGGTTTGCTGTTCGATTTCCACTTTCAGACGTTGTTGTGTTTTTGTTAAATTTTCTTTTTCTTCTGGAAAATATTGTAAAAAATGAAGGCCAGTAGGATTTGAAACCCATACCATATGGCAAGAAGGACAAATCCTGACCGCTAGGCTACAACTAAAGTGTTGCAATGTGTTCTCCAAACAGTTTTATTTAAGATAAAGAAAAATGCAATTAACAACTACAGTAGGGATCGCACCTGGAACCTAGACTTTGGTCGGCAGCACGCTTACCACTGGGCTATTTGGCTGGTGGTGTGAGAAATGTTCAAAACCACTACATATTAAGTCAATCAAAATAAATTCAAATTTTTTTTTTTTCAGATTTAAATTGTTTGACATTTTAAGTGAACCAATTAAAGCAAGAAGTCGCTAAAGTGACTTCTCTTGTGTAGATTGCTCATGAGAAATGTTGAATGTTAGTGTGTATGTGTATCAATGCGGGTATTAATCGGCCCAAAGGAAGGTTAATATTTGGCCGGATTACATGCACACCTGTGATGATAAACATGTGATGATTATAAGGTTATACATGTGAATGATAAATCAGTCCAAAGAAGGGTTTATTATTTGACATGCATTATTGTCAATGTTTGATCATTGCAACAAGAGTACCACTAGCAGTTAATATTACTGTCCAAAGACTTGATATTAATGTTGCACTGGGTATCTTGAGATGGGGTATGCCATTATTTGAATTTGTTGATGATTGAATTTTGGTTATGATGTGAGTATATTTATGTTATTTATTTGTTCTCTCTTCAGCTACTATTGCTACTATATCTGCTAACCTAAATTCGGTTCCTGATCTTAATGGTACAAACTTTAAGGATTGGAAAGAGAACATTTTGATTGTTCTTGACTGCATGGATCTTGACCTTGCACTAAAGATGGAGCAACTCCCTTCTCCTATAGACTTCGGTACCTCTGAAGAGAGGAAAATTTATGAGAAGTGGGACCGCTCCAATCGCATGAGTCTAATGATCATTAAGCGCGGCATTCCAGAGGCATTTAGGGGTGTTATATCCAATGGGATAACAAGTGCCAAAGAATTCCTTACTGAAATTGAGAAATGCTTTACCAAAAGCAATAAGGCAGAAACAAGCACACTCCTTCAAAGCTTGATTTCTATGAAGTATAACGACAAAGGAAACATAAGAGAGTACATTATGGAAATGTTTAATATTGCTTCCAAGCTTAAGGAGCTAAAGCTCGATTTATCTGAGGATTTACTCGTGCAATTGGTTTTGTTTTCTCTTCCTGCACAATTCGGTCAATTTAAGATCAGTTACAACTGTCAGAAGAAGAAATTGTCTCTTAACGAGCTCATTTCATATTGTGTGCAAGAGGAAGAGAGGATGAAGCAAGAAAGAATAGAAAGTACTCACTTGGTAAGTACCTCTAATGACAAGGGCAAAAATAAAGCTGTTGATATTGAAGTTGCTAAGGTTCCAACGCAAAAGAAGCAAAATGAAAGTGAAGAAAGTTGCTTCTTATGTGGCATGAGTGGACATGACAAGAAGGGATGTACCACGTATCATGCATGGCGTGCAAAGAAAGGTATATTCCTTACTGATAAGCCTCTGGCTCATCTAGTTTTATGGCTAGTATGACCAGGGTTTTGTGCAAATTATATCCTATTTTCACCCAAATTAGATTAGATTGTCCTCAAGCATGGTTTTGAGTCTCTGAAGTAGTTTTAGGTTAATTTAGCCAGTTTTGAGTCAAATAATGCACTTATAGCTGTTTCTTTGTTTTCAGGTTAAGTAGAAGTTGAGGGAATAAAGAAACAGGGGATTCTCCTCGCGAGAGTTTTCTCGCCTCGCGAACCTGAAAGCCAGCAGAACAGTAAAAATGTCATCCTCTCTGGTTCGCCCCGCGAACAACACCTCGCCTCGCGACCCTGAAGGATGACTGTTCCAGAAATATGCAAGCTCTCGGGATCGCCTCACGAATAAATTCTTCGCCTCGCGATAATGCCAAAGGTTGCTGACTCTTCATAACATTCGCCTCGCGAATTAGGGCTCGCCTCGCGAGTGGGCTGAATTTATGAATAATTATAAAAGGCTGTTCTGGACAGATTGGAAAGACTTTTGCTTCTCCATTGTTTTGTTTTACATATTTTCTGCGTGTATTTCGTTTTCATGGAGAACTAAATTTCATAGGTTAATCTACTGTAATTGATTTCCACCATACTTGAGGTTTTGTAATCCTTGTTTTGTATGCTTTTCCCTTTTCAATGCCATGTTATACATTTCTGTTTGTTACTTCAGGAGTGTATAGTGTTGTGTTGATTCATTTCGGTGATGTTATGTTCCTATACTTAATCGCGTTTGTTAATTCGCGTGTGTTCGTTCATGTTCGTTAGTTCATGAGGGCTTAACCCCGTTTGTTAATTCGGGAATAGGAACATATATCCGTAGTAGCGATTTCGTTGTTAATTGTTGCTACAACTGGAAGGGGATTATAATCTGCTTAGGGCTTGGGATTACATGAACCGATGATAGTTGTGAATCAAGAACAGTAGATTGATCGTCTTTAGCTATTTGATAATCCTTTCAACTTGCTCTGTTTTCATTGCTTTGTTTTGCTTTGTTTCTTATTTGCATTCCAATCCAACCCCCCCCCAAAAAAAATTGATTTTTGTGGTAAATAGCAAGTCAAGAGTCCTTGTGAGACGACATCCGAGTTGTCGCTTCCCTAAACTACATATTTTTGTAAACGCTCGCTTTTTGGCGCGTGGCGACAGCGCGACCAAAAATTGACGCCGTTGCCAGGGACTCTTATTTGTTATTTTTTCATTTTTTTCTTTCTTTTCTTTTTCTTTTATTTTCGTTTTTGTTTTGAATTGGTCTGGCTACTAGGTCTAATTGCCCTGAATTGTGTGATTTTGATCCTGAAATTGAAAGAACACTGCACACACGCCGTAGAGAATTTTGGGCTAGCACTAGTGGTCATTCTAATTCTAAAACTGTTTTTGAAAACATGGGTGACCAAAGGACATTAAGACAGCTTGCTGCCCCTGATGTTAACTATAATGGATTGTGTATTGAATATTCTGGTGCTGTTACCCCCTTTGAATTAAAATCTGGTCTAATCCATTTGTTGCCAAGGTTTAATGGTCTTGCAGATGAGGATCCACATAAGCATCTCAAGGAGTTCCAGGTTATCTGCTCCACAACCTTGAGACCAGAAGGAGTAACTGAAGATCACATTAAGCTGAGAGCCTTCCCGTTTTCACTACAGGGCGCTGCAAAGGATTGGCTGTTATATCTTCCGCCAAACTCCATTACCACCTGGAATGATTTGAAAAGGGTTTTCTTAGAGAGATATTTTCCTGCTTCCAGAGCTGCGTCAATTAGGAAGGAAATATGTGGCATCAGGCAAGGAAATGAGTCGTTGACTGAATATTGGGAAAGATTCAAGCATTTGGTATCCAGTTGCCCCAAAGATCGATTTTACGAACGACTTCTTGTCCAGTACTTTTATGAAGGGTTACTGCCGATGGATAGGAATATTTTGGATGCTGCTAGTGGGGGAGCACTTGTTGATAAGACCCCAGCTGCTGCCAAGCAACTCATTGAAAATATGTCACTGAATTCCCAGCAGTTTACTACCAGGAGAAATTCTGTTGAGACAAGAGGTGTGCATGAGGTCCATAGCTCTTCATCCAATCAGGCCCTTGAAAATAGAATGGATGAGCTCACTTCTTTTGTAAGGCAATTGGCAATAGATAGGGTTCAGCCTGCAAGGTTGTGTATCATGTGCAACTCTCCCGAGCACCCATATGACGCATGCCCCATCCAGAGAGAAAAGTTCGTCAGTGAAGCGCCTCAAGCTTATGCAGTAAATCCCTATAATCAAGGAAACAGTCAAAACCGATACAGCACTCCAGACCTCTCCACAAATAGGTACCATCCAAACTGGAGGAATCATCCTAACCTTCGGTATGGGAACTCATCCCAACAACAACCGATGGCAGCACCTCAGAATCCTCCTCAAGTGACCACTTCTGTACCTTCTGGACCTTCACTGGAGGACATGTTCAAGCAATTGACTTCACAAATGACTGCACAAATGACTACACTTTTCCAGCAGCAAGTCGGACAGCTTCAGACCTCACAGACACAGTTTCAGCAGCAAGTTGGCCAGACCCAGCAGCGAACAGATGCTAGCATTCAAGATTTGAGGACACAGATTGGACAGCTGGCCACTTCCATAAATAACATCCAGCAAGCTCAAGGGACAACCCAGCTACCTGCACAGTCCGTGATGAATCCCAATGCATCCAATCCTAATGTGAGTGCCATTTCTCTGAGATCTGGAAAAGTTGTTGAGGCAGCCTCTGGAAAAGATGAAGAAACTATTGAGGTAATTCCTAAGCCTACTGTTGATGTTGAAGTTGAGAAGGTGTACATACCACCAATCCCTTTCCCACACAGATTATAGAAAAATAAGAAGATTGGTGGTGAAGACAAGGAAAGGGAGATTTTAGATGTGTTCAGAAAGGTAGCTGTGAATATTCCTCTTTTGGATGTGATCAAGCAGGTGCCCAAGTATGCAAAAATTCTCAAGGATCTATGCACCAACAAGAGGAAGTTGAAATATAATGAGAGAATTGATTTGGGAAGAAATGTTTCAGCTCTTATCCAGTCTAAGCCTGCACCAGAAAGAGTTGCTGTTTTAGCCCCTACTCAGGCACTACCACAAAAGTGCGAGGATCCGGGCACATTTACTATTCCATGCACTATTGGGGATAGAAGATTTGAAAATTGCATGCTGGATTTGGGAGCCTCTATAAATGTCATGCCTACATCTATTTTTCATAACCTTGATCTTGGGCCATTGCAGTATACAGGCCTCACCATCCAGTTGGCCAACAGGACTAGTGCCCGCCCCATGGGAATGGTAGAAGATGTGCTGGTGCAAGTTGATGAGCTGATTTTCCCTGCTGACTTCTACATCCTAGACATGGCAGGAGAGACAAATTCTAGTAGATCACCAATAATCTTGGGCAGACCATTCATGAAGACAGCCAAGACTAAGATTGATGTGAATGATGGGACCATGTCTATGGAGTTTGGTGATATTGTGGCAAAGTTCAACATCTTTGATGCTATGAAACACCCACTGGAGGAGCACTCGGTTTTCCAATTAGAGTTGCTTTCTGAGATCATTGATGATACCCATGAGGACCTTGTTTCAGATTTTCCATTTATTTCTGGTTTTGATGATTTATATTCATGTACTAACTGTACTGACACTAACCCGTGTGCTGTTTGTGCTGAGTTTCTTGATTCAACTTTGCAGGGCGATATTGACAGTGAGAGTGAAGCTGTCTATTCAGCAGGAGTCCTTGACATCATGGCTACTCCCAATGTACCATCCGTTGAGCAGCCACCCTCCCTAGAGCTCAAGCCACTTCCTGGGAACCTGAAGTATGCCTACCTGGAGACGAATGAAAAACTTCCAGTCATCATTTCCTCCAGCCTTGACTCGACCAGAAGCTAAGCTTTTAGAGGTTCCCAAGAAGCACAAGAAGGCTATTGGGTGGACCTTAGGCGACATTCCAGGAATTAGCCCCTCCCGGATGTATGCACAGAATTCTATTGGAGGATGGGGCTAAACCAGATGAAAGCGAGCCCAAAGGCGGCTAAACCCGTTGATTCCGGATGTGGTGAAGAAAGAGGTGACTAAACTTCTGCAGCGGGTATTATATACCCCATCTCACGATAGTACTTGGGTAAGTCCGGTGCAAGTTGTACCCAAAAAGTCCGGTCTCACAAAGAGTTAGAAATGATAATAATGAGCTTGTACCCACTAGAGTCCGGAATAGTCAAGTAGTCTCGTATAGATTATATGAAGTTGAACCAGGCCACCAGAAAGGATCACTTTCCTTTGCCGTTCATAGATCGGATCTTTGGATCGGCTGGCTGGTAAATCTCATTACTGCTTTCTTGATGGCTTTTCCGGGTATTTCCAGATCCATATTGCCCCTGAGGATCAGGAAAAGACCACTTTCACGTGCCCCTTCGGTACGTTTGCCTATAGGAGGATGCCATTTGGTCTTTGTAATGCTCCTGGCACCTTCCAAAGATGCATGCTTAGCATTTTTACTGAATTTATTGAAAATTGCATGGAGGTGTTCATGGATGACTTCACTGTATATGGCTCCTCATTTGATGCATGTCTGCATAGTCTAAGTTTAGTTCTAGAAAGATGCATTGAGACTGATATGATTTTGAACTATGAAAAATGTCACTTTATGGTAGAAACAGGGGATTGTTTTGGGTCATGTTATTTCTAAAGAGGGTATTTTAGTAGATCCTGCAAAAATTGATGTGATTTCTTCATTGCCTTACCCATCTTGCGTACGCGAGATCCGTTCTTTTCTTGGCCATGCAGGTTTCTACAGGCGCTTTATTAAGGACTTCAGCAAGATAGCTCTGCCCTTGTCAAACCTGCTGAAGAATGATGCCATGTTCCATTTTGATGAAAATTGCAAGAAGGCATTTGACTACCTGAAAAGAGCATTGACCTCTACCCCATCATCCATCCAAATTTTGGACACTCCCTTTGAACTCATATGTGATGCTTCCAATTTTCTTTGTGGGAGCAGTTCTGGCACAAAGGGTGGGCAAGGCTGCCCATGTAATTCATTATGCTTCTAGGACATTAGATGCTGCACAATCCAATTACACCACCACTGAGAAAGAACTGCTAGCTGTTGTGTTTGTACTTGATAAATTTAGGTCTTATTTGCTAGGTTCAAAAGTTATTGTTTTCACTGACCATGCAGCTCTGAAGTACCTATTGAAGAAAACAGAAGCTAAGCCAAGACTGATCCGGTGGATGCTTTTGCTCCAAGAATTCAATGTGGAGATAAAAGACAAGAGTGGAGCTGAAAATTTGGTAGCCGATCAATTGAGCCGAATAGCAAGGGATGAGGATCCTTCTCCCATCCAAGATGATTTCCCTGATGAGAGACTTCTACATCTGTATGGGGTAACCCCCTGGTTTGCTGACATAGTTAACTTTCTTGTTGCTGGTATTGTTCCTGCAGGTACAAGTAGATCCAAGTTCCACAAGCTCAAGAGCGATGCAAAGTACTATGTGTGGGACGATCCGTACCTTTGGAAGTTTTGCAGTGATCAGGTTATTCGGAGGTGTGTCCCCGATCATGAGACAGAGTCCATCTTGCACTTTTCACATGCCTCTCAAGTTGGAGGACATTTTGGACCACAGAGGACGGCAAGAAAAGTCCTGGATTCTGGGTTCTACTGGCCCACAATTTTTAGAGATGCCTATGAGGTTTACAGAAATTGCAAGGAATGTCAAACAGTGCCTACCGCCATCACTCGTAGGAGTGAGATGCCTCAGCAGCCCATGCTTTTTTGTGAGGTTTTTGATGTGTGGGGGATTGATTTTATGGGTCCTTTCCCTGCTTCTTTTGGTTTTCTGTATATTCTTTTGGCTGTTGACTATGTTTCAATGTGGGTGGAAGCAATCCCCACTAGGACTAACGATGCTAAAGTTGTTTCCAAATTTGTTAGGTCCAACATTTTTTGTAGGTTTGGCATACCTAGGGCTATTATCAGTGACCAGGGCACTCACTTCTGCAACCGTACCATGGAAGTCTTACTCAAGAAATATGGGGTTGTGCATAGAGTTTCCACTGCCTATCATCCCCAGACCAATGGCCAGGCTGAGTTATCAAACAGGGAGATCAAGCAGATTCTAGAGAAGATGGTGCAGCCGAATAGAAAGGACTGGAGCCGCCGTCTGGAAGACGCACTGTGGGCTCAGAGGACCGCTTTCAAGACGCCAATAGGAATGTCCCCCATTCGGCTTGTATTTGGTAAGGCATGTCATCTCCCAGTGGAAGTTGAGCACCGTGCATATTGGGCAGTCAAGTGCTGTAACATGGACATGAAGAAAGCTGGCGTTGAAAGGAAACTACAGTTGCAGTAACTTGAGGAGCTTAGGCTAGAAGCCTATGAAAGCTCCAGGATTTATAAAGAAGAAACAAAACATTTTCATGATAGGATGATTGCTAGAAAAGAATTTTCTGTGGGCCAGCAAGTCTTACTGTTTAACTCCCGCCTGAAATTGATGGCTGGGAAACTTAGGTCAAAATGGGATGACCCCTTTGTTGTTACTAACGTTTTTCCTTATGGTGCAGTAGAGATTACACGTGCAGGTACCCACAAGCCCTTCAAGGTTAACGGGCAGAGGCTGAAGCCATTCCATGGTGTGGATGCTGGTGTTCCTGTGGATGCTAATGTTGAGGAGCTCTCCTTGGAAGCTCCCACCTACACTGACACCTGATCAGGGAGTACCCTTTCCTTTCCCTCACTCTGATTTTATAGTCATGTTGTTCATTGGGGACAATGCATGTTTTAAGTGTGGGGGAGGGAACTAGTTGTAGTTTTGTTTTGTCTTGTTTTTTTTTCTGGTCTTGAATAAATTGTGTTAAGTCTTATGTTGGCAAGTTTGATTGATTTTGATTGATTTTGCACAGATTGATTTTGCACAGATTGATTGCATGATTGATGTGATGATTCCCCCTAGGCTAAAAAAAATAAAAAAAAATTGAATTTTCTGAATTTGAAAAGTGATCCCCATGTGATTGAAAACTGAACCTTGAGATTTTGTTATGATGGCATGATTTATGATAAGTTTGGGGTGATAGGAAGCACACACTAGGGATAGAATCTCTGTCAAACAATTTGCAAAAAATGTCCAGGTGAGGTTTGAGCCTCCAACATGTTTTAAACTGTGTGAAATCACTTTCAAGTTGCACTTTCCTGAATTTGCTTGAATCTCTTTATGGTTTGCATGATTATGTGTTTGCTTCAAATGATTTAGGCATTTTCTTTGTAAATAACTACTTAGCCTAAAATAACATCCCTAATGCATGTTCCTTAGTTAGCCCCATTGAGCCTAATTAGCCTGTTGTTTCTTGATAACCCTATGTTATGAGCTCAAAATCTGGAAAACCATGTTAACCCGATCTTAGGATTAGGAGAGCATGGAATCTTAGAAAGAGAATGGGTGCAAGAAACTAAGTTTGGGGTGGCTGCAAGGTGTAATGTGTTGTTTGGGATTGAGGAAAAAAAAATACAATAAAAAGGTTGGAGCCAAAGGCTTGTAGAAGGAAAAAAAAGAAAAAGAAATAAAAAGTACAAAAATTTCAAAAAGGATATTGAAATAAAAAAGGCTGTAGTCACCCAAGGCAAAAAGAAGAATGAGAAAAGGAACTTGAGTGGAATTTTAATGTATCAAAATGTTCATGCTCTCTTAGTTCCTAGGGACTTAAGCCTAGTACCTTTGTATATCCTACCCTTAGCCAGGCCCCATTACAACCCATAAAAGACCTTTTGATGTTGCATGCATGTTTTCGTGGGAACCTTGTTAGAGATGAAAATCAAATTCATGGGAAGTGTTCTTGAAAAGTGAAATTGAGAGAAATGTTGTTAGCCTGACAAAAACTGAGCGAATGAGTGAAACACTAAATGCCCTTGTGAGGAAGGCAGTTGTTTGAATTTGGTGATCTCCCTCTTTTGTGTAACTTGGATCCCCTGCTTAGATTAATGATTGTCTGAATGATGAAATTCTCAATTGTTTAGAATGAATGATTGTGGGGATTGCTTTGCTTGAAAGGGGGGGACATTGAAGAAAACTGTTTTGATGAAACTGCTTGAAATTTGTGCAAGGTTGATTGAATCTTTTAAGCTTGCCAGGTCTTGAGTCTTTTTGATTTTTGAGTTTTAGTTTGCTTGGGGACAAGCAAAGTTTAAGTTTGGAGTATTTTGATAAGCCTCTGGCTCATCTAGTTTTATGGCTAGTATGACCAGGGTTTTGTGCAAATTATATCCTATTTTCACCCAAATTAGATTAGATTGTCCTCAAGCATGGTTTTGAGTCTCTGAAGTAGTTTTAGGTTAATTTGGCCAGTTTTGAGTCAAATAATGCACTTATAGCAATTTCTTTGTTTTCAGGTTAAGTAGAAGTTGAGGGAATAAAGAAACAGGGGATTCGCATCGCGAGAGTTTTCTCGCCTCACGAACCTGAAAGCCAGCAGAACAGTAAAAATGTCATCCTCTCTGGTTCGCCCCGTGAACAACACCTCGCCTCACGACCCTGAAGGATGACTGTTCCAGAAATATGCAAGCTCTCGGGATCGCCTCGCGAATAACTTCTTCGCCTCGCGATAATGGAAGTCAGAAAGCATTACGGTTGGCCCCTGATGTTCATAACGGGCGTAATAAGAAGACTCTTCAATTCTTCGCCCCGCGAGAGGTTCTTCGCCTCGCGAGAATGCCAAAGGTTGCTGACTCTTCATAACATTCGCCTCGCGAATTAGGGCTCGCCTCGCGAGTGGGCTGAATTTCTGAATAATTATAAAAGGCTGTTCTGGACAGATTGGAAAGACTTTTGCTTCTCCATTGTTTTGTTTTACATATTTTCTGCGTGTATTTCGTTTTCATGGAGAACTAAATTTCATAGGTTAATCTACTGTAATTGATTTCCACCATACTTGAGGTTTTGTAATCCTTGTTTTGTATGCTTTTCCCTTTACAATGCCATGTTATACATTTCTGTTTGTTACTTCAGGAGTGTATAGTGTTGTGTTGATTCATTTCGGTGATGTTATGTTCCTATACTTAATCGCGTTTGTTAATTCGCGTGTGTTCGTTCATGTTCGTTAGTTCATAAGGGCTTAACCCCGTTTGTTAATTCGGGAATAGGAACATATATCCGTAGTAGCGATTTCGTTGTTAATTGTTGTTACAACTGGAAGGGGATTATAATCTGCTTAGGGCTTGGGATTACATGAACCGATGATAGTTGTGAATCAAGAACAGTAGATTAATCATCTTTAGCTATTTGATAATCCTTTCAACTTGCTCTGTTTTCATTGCTTTGTTTTGCTTTGTTTCTTATTTGCATTCCAATCCAAACCCCCCCCCCCCCCCCCCCCCCTCCCCCCAAAAAAAATTGATTTTTGTGGTAAATAGCAAGTCAAGAGTCCTTGTGAGACGACGTCCGAGTTGTCGCTTCCCTAAACTACATATTTTTGTAAACGCTCGCTTTTTGGCGCGTGGCGATAGCGCGACCAAAAATTGACCCCGTTGCCAGGGACTCTTATTTGTTATTTTTCCATTTTTTTCTTTCTTTTCTTTTTCTTTTATTTTCGTTTTTGTTTTGAATTGGTCTGGCTACTAGGTCTAATTGCCCTGAATTGTGTGATTTTGATCCTGAAATTGAAAGAACACTGCACACACGCCGTAGAGAATTTTGGGCTAGCACTAGTGGTCATTCTAATTCTAAAACTGTTTTTGAAAACATGGGTGACCAAAGGACATTAAGACAGCTTGCTGCCCCTGATGTTAACTATAATGGATTGTGTATTGAATATTCTGGTGCTGTTACCCCCTTTGAATTAAAATCTGGTCTAATCCATTTGTTGCCAAGGTTTAATGGTCTTGCAGGTGAGGATCCACATAAGCATCTCAAGGAGTTCCGGTTGTCGCTCCACAACCTTGAGACCGGAAGGAGAATCGAAGATCACATTAAGCCGAGAGCCTTCCCGTTTTCACTACAGGGTTTGCAAAGGATTGGTGTTATATCTTCCGCCAAACTCCATTACCACCTGGAATGATTTGAAAAGGGTTTTCTTAGAGAGATATTTTCCTGCTTCCAGAGCTGCGTCAATTAGGAAGGAAATATGTGGCATCAGGCAAGGAAATGAGTCGTTGACTGAATATTGGGAAAGATTCAAGCATTTGGTATCCAGTTGCCCCCAAAGATCGGATTTACGAAGCGACTTCTTATCCAAAGACTTTTATGAAGGGTTACCGCCGATGGATAGGAATATTTTGGATCTTGCTAGTGGGGAGCACTTGTTGATAAGACCCCAGTGCTGCCAAGCAACTCATTGAAAATATGTCACTGAATTCCCAGCAGTTTACTACCAGGAGAAATTCTGTTGAGACAAGAGGTGTGCATGAGGTCCATAGCTCTTCATCCAATCAGGCCCTTGAAAATAGAATGGATGAGCTCACTTCTTTTGTAAGGCAATTGGCAATAGATAGGGTTCAGCCTGCAAGGTTGTGTAGCATGTGCAACTCTCCCGAGCACCCATATGACGCATGCCCCATCCAGAGAGAAAAGTTCGTCAGTGAAGCGCCTCAAGCTTATGCAGTAAATCCCTATAATCAAGGAAACAGTCAGAACCGATACAGCACTCCAGACCTCTCCACAAATAGGTAGCATGTGTCAGATGGAATCCTAGATTCCACTAACTTTAAAGACTTTGATGTCTCTGTTGAATGCCTTAAGGACAGACAGACCAAACAAAGAAATTAGGTTCCTAGTCTAACTCATGTATGGGATTTCTAGCTGAGGCATGGCCTTATAGGCCAAATGAAAGGTAATTGGAATTCCGAACAGGGAGCAACTACTTTATTGGCTATTCTGAACGATCCAGGGGCTATAAGTTTTACAATCCCAAATTAAAGACAATTTTTGAGACAGAAACTGCCACGTTCTTTGAGGATATTGAGTTTGGGGGAGGAGAAATAAGGTTAGAGACTTTGTCTTGGAGGAAGAATTGGTTTCAATTCTAGAATAGATTCATAAAGTTGCTTTTGATGAAGCAAGTCCGGAACCTCTAAATGACATTGTTGTTCAAACTCCCATTCAAGATGAGTTAGTTGTTCCAGAAGAACAAATTCAAGATCCTCAAGAACTAGTGCTTCAAGAGTAAGTGTCTTTGCAACGATCCACTAGAGAAAGAAGAAATGCTATTCTAGCTGACTACATAGTATTTCTTCAGGAACATGAGGAAAATGATGGTATGATGGAAAATGATCCAATCAATTTTCGTCAAGTCATGCAAGATTCCAACTTAGAAAAGTGGATTGAAGCAATAAATGAGGAGTATGAGTTCATACAAGACAATAAGGTTTGGGAACTTCTCCTATTACCAAAAGGTGTCAAACTCATTGGTTTCAAATATATATTTAAGACCAAAGGGATTACAAAGGTAATGTGGAGAGGTATAAGGCTCGTCTTGTAGCCAAGGACCATACTCAAAATAAAGGGATTGACTATAAAGAGACTTTCTCTCCGGTTTCATTGAAGGACACTTTTAGGACAATCGGGACCCTTGTTGCACTTTAGGATTTGGAGCTTCATCAAATGAATGTCAAGATGATGTTTCTCAATGACAACATTGACGAAACAATCTATATGGTGTAGCCGTAAAACTTTGTGTTGGGAGACACAAAGAACACGGTTTGAAAATTGACATAATCCATCTGTGGGCTAAAATAACCGTCTCGTTAGTGATGCCACAAGTTCTATCAGGTAATTCTCTCATTCAGTTTTGAGATGAATGTTGTTAGTATTTGTGTGCAACACAAATTCAGTGGGATTAAGAATATTTTCCTGTTATTGTATGTTGATGACATACTACTTGGGACTAATGATATAGGCATGTTGCACGAAACCAATAGATTTCTATTGATAATTTCGAGATGAAATATGGTGACGTCTCCTTTGTATTAGGGATCCAGATACACTGAGCCCAATCTTGGAGTACTCTAGGATTGTCACAAAAGAGCTATATCAATAAATTGCTCAAATGGTTTGGCATGCAAGACTGTCAATCAAGTGATGCCTCGATCTCTAAGGGAGACAAATTAGTCTCAATCAATGCCCAAAAGAAATCTTAAGATTAAAGGGATGCAGGAGATTCCTATGCATCAGTTGTAGGAAGCATAATGTATGCCCAAGTCCGTATTCATCCGGACATAGCGTACATTGTTAAGTGTTAGGCAGATACTTAAGCAATCTAGGAATAAATTGTTAGAAAGCAGCCAAACAGGTTATGATTTATTCAATAGAGAACAAAGAACTATATGCTCACATAAGGAAAATCAGATCAGTTAGAGATCATTGAGTATTCTGATTCTGATTTTGTTGGATGCCAATACAGTTGGAAATCTACATCAGGTTATGTTTATCTATGGTTATAAGGCATTCAAATTATGTGATAAGGTTGCGGAATTTTGTCACTGGGTTATGGATTTTAGATTTATTGAAAGACCACTACAGTTATTTTGTGACCATAAGTTAGCAGTGACATTAAGTTCCTTATTGATGTGGAAAGAGTTGAGTGACAGATGTCTATAAAGCATGTTAGGACAAACTCCATAGTTGTGGATCCACTTACTAAGGTTTACCACCCAAGGTCTTTCACGAGCATATTGCTCGAATGGGTGTTGTATCACTAGACGATACATTTGTTCAGTGGGAGTTTGTATTTGGATGCTTTTCTAAGGAAGATATACTTTATGATTATTTTCTACAGAATACAGTTTTTGGTTTGGTTTTCACTCTGAGTATTGATCTCATTAAAGAGTAAAGTAGGACCAGTTGAAAATCGACATGTACAGATCACCTTCATGTGATTTTCATGTTGCACATTTCATGATTAATCTATGTCATTTGGTTGTTTTAATATTAGTGATCATTGATGGATTTAGTTATGATTGATATAACGAAAGCCGCTTTGGTTCTATATATCGATATAACTAATGGACGGGATAGGGATATGTCCAAGGTTTATAATGGCAAATTTGAAGCTCATAAAGTATAACACATTTATAAGCATACATATGTGACCAGTGGGAGATTGTTAGAAATTTTTGGGTCACACTTGTAATGTTTAAATGTGTTAGGGCCATTATTTTTAATTAGTCAAATTAAAGTGATCTAATTCAAGTAAGGTTTATGGCTAAGGACATAATTGTTATGAAAATTATTGTGTAGATACCATAAGGTCTTATTTCTATTTTTATGATGGGCAAAATTAGAGATAAGAAATGTGTGGATAGTCATGACTCTTCATGAAAGAGTTTGAATTCGAAGGGACGTCACTCTTCATGAAAGGGCATGGACTCATTATAAAAGGTTATGGTCCCCAAGTCATATGCAACCGATTTTCTTTTCTAACACCCATCGTTAGAAAGGAGAGGCTCTTTATGGTTTTAGAAGAATTGTGCATGTTGACTTGGAAGACCAAGAACCAGAAGTTTCTCCATCATATTTTCCATGAATTCGGGTACGCTTCCGCTATTGTCTTTCATTTTCTATTCTTGATGATTGAACATGACTTGTCTTGTTTGGATGATGGTTTTCATCTTTAAGTATATCTCCCATAAAGTTTTTCCAACATTATATGGCTCCCTACTCTATGAATAACCATTGGCAGTTGCTCGTACTTCACCCGTCTAGGCATACTGTCATATTCTTCTGCTCTCTCCACCAAAACCCGCCACAGGAGGTGGTGGAAGCTGTAAATACGTAAGTAACTAATCTTCAATTTAATTTAAGTTTTAATATCAATTGTTTTTAGTTTATTACACACATGATATATGAATTTGTTAATTGACATGATTATTTGTTTATGATAGCGTGCTGAAGGCGAGTAGCATAAGTTGCGCCAACGGGAGAAGTAGGACTTCTAAGGCTAAAGGAAATCCTGATTGGATCATCCTCAAGGTTTGGTAGTTTATTTATCAAATAATTAATATTATAATTACTAATTTATATGTATATTTAACTGACATTGAAATTAATTTTGTTTGTAGTATCGATTT
Organism: Sophora flavescens; assembly: GCA_030762895.1. Lineage (NCBI taxonomy): Eukaryota > Viridiplantae > Streptophyta > Magnoliopsida > Fabales > Fabaceae > Sophora > Sophora flavescens. The sequence continues at coordinate 34,456,606 of CM061068.1, forward strand.
CAACATGACGGGTGGTCGTGCGACTATTATGTGATGCTTCATATGCTGAACATAGTCTCCACATCTATTATGGATGGATGGAAGAAGGTAATATTTAAATAACTTGTTAAATTATATATTATAGTTTTGGTGATGACTTGCGTTAATGTTATTGTTATTATTTGAACGTGTGTAGGCATTTAACAACCAATTGCCTCTTCAAAAAGATGAGTTTAGAGACTTGAGGATGCGCTTGGCAGAATTCTTCTTCAAGTATGCGGCTGAAAAAGGAATTGACAAGATGCCTCCGCAATACTTAGATGAATAGTTTTTTTGTTAGACTATAGAAACTAATTAATAACATGTATATATATATATATATATACTTAGATTGATAGTTTTGTTTTTAGACATTAGAGACTAAAATTTATATATATATATATATATATATATATATATATATATATATATATATATATATATATACACACACATATATACTTGTAGATAGTTATGTTTTTCCTATACATGGGTTTTGGTTTTAAGTCCCCCCATTGTTCCTTTGTATATTTCTTTTCTTTTAGTTAATATTGAAATTTAAGGGTAGTGTTTGCAATTCTGTAATGTGTGTGATATACTCTGTGTTACTGGGATATTTACTGAATGCAGGGATAGCTGAGGGGAGTGATATTTTAAAACTGAATTTAAAAAAAAATCTATTAACGTCAGTTGTATCGAACAACTGACGTTAATAGTATTTTATAAAATATACAGTACACTATTAACGTCAGTTGTATTAGGAAACTGACGTTAAAAATAAAACCTGTAGAACTGACGTTAGTTTGAACAACATTAACGTCAGTTGTGTTAAAGAACTGACGTTAATAGTTTTATATTTAACGTCAGTTGTTTAAACAACTGACGTTAAAATATTAACTATTAACGTCAGATGTATTTACGTCAGACAATATTCTAACGTATAAAATCAATTTTAACTGACGTAAAAAACACTTATTGCACTAGTGTAAACTGTGCAGACATTATGCAAAAACAATTGTAAAAATTAACACCACAATAGTATAAGAAACCAATTCAATCTCGATCTTTGAGTAGGAACATACAAATAAGAAATAACATTTTTTTTCACTTTTTGTTAAGAAATATAAGTTTGTTAGGATTAGACATGCCATTAATCTATATGGAAAACAAATCATAGGGGAATATCAATCGCGATTAATACTTTGTCACTTGAGAAACAATTTGAAATTTCAAGGAAAGTGATCCTCTAAAATTTATATAACAAAATTCCAACATTATAATAAAATTTGAACATATATATAAAATTCTTTAATCTCACTTCCATTTTTATTCCCGTCCACTAATACTTTTTTAAATCTTGATGCTTCTTGGTTATTCCTAGACACATGGTTAACGTTCTTTTATGTGTCTCTTCTAACATTTTTTCCCCTCTAAGGCTCCCCTCCTTAGGGACAATGATCCTATTATTAAACAACACTACACCATTATTATATAACACATAATTCTCTTGATCCAAAAGAGATTTCAAATCCTAGTTTAAAAACTACACTCGCTTAATCTATTTTCAAAGGTCACTACAAATTTTCAACCTATTCAATTCCAAGTTTTAAGCCTTAAAAAGATATCCAAATTCATGTCTCTAGACTCTTCTATTAGGTTCATCTCTTGCAACTTCAAGTTAGACTTGTGCGGAAATTTCCTACTCCGAGTATCGACCACTGCATTAGCCTTTCTCGGACTATACTTCAACTCAAAATCATAGTTCCTAAGAAAATTCATCCACTTTCTTTGCCTTCGTCTATGTCTCTGTCTCTATCTCTTAACAACCGTTTAAGGCTCTACTGATCATTAAAAACTTCAAGTTGTATCCTATACAAGAGATTTTCCTTTCCTAATCAGCTTGGTGAGAGGTAAGGCTAGTCTAGAGAACTCGTTTATAACTTCCTATAATACTTCTCCAATTCTAGGAAACTTCTCACACTTGTCATTGTCTTAGGCTTCTCTCACTCTATCCCTGCATCTACTTTACTAGAATCAACCACTACTCTACTCCATTGATCTAAGCTCATCTATCCTAGGTAAAAGATACCTATCCATAATAGTTACTTTGTTCAATTGCATATTGCCCACATATAACCTCATACTCTCATCATCTTTTCCCACTAAAAGCACTCAAAACTTAATACAAAATCAAACATATTTTTAAAATTTATAAAGTGAACCATAATTTAATTTAAATATTAAATATATAATTTGATTCAAACTAACAAAAAATAGAATTCATGCCACAATTAAATCCATGAGTCAGAGGAAGTTAGAAATATAATTACAATTCAATAAATTGGCCTCGATGCGATGGAGGTGAACTTCACGCACAGAAGGAATTAAAAAAAATTAATAAGACATTTCAATTAGATATGAGAATGGGTTTTGACAGTGTTGGCAGAAGTATAGATGATGAGAATAGTGTAAACAAGAAAAGACCAGCATGAACGCACCTACAAAACTACCATTAGTAATAATTCCTTATAGATTCAAGGAAAATAAATTTATTAAAATCAATTCATCATCAACATTCAAAAATCTCATATAAAGAATCAAGTACCCTAAATTACAATTTTTTTATAGTAGACTAATCTACATGTAAAAATCCAAAATTAAACGTACCAAGGAAGGGTAAGCAAATTTTATTTTACTTTCAGACTCCAGGTATTACTGCCACATCACTATAAATCTCTACCTTACCAAAAACAAGAGTATGTATCGATCATTGAGCTCTCTCAACTAAGCATTTTTTACAAGTAACAACAAATGCAATATGGGTCGACACCAAAGGATCAATCGACGTTGATTGTGAAGAAGCAAAATAAAAAAACTTCTATCAGAGTGCTTTATGACAACAAGTCTAGACGACAATCAATCCTTACCAATAATAGCATCCAACCCAGACATAGATAACAAATAAGATCGATGGCATAAGGAACATCCCGATGCATAGGAAGACGATTTAAACAAGCACTAGAAGCAATAAGATTATCCCCATATAAGTAGAAACACATGACTCAAAGGACAAACGAAAGATAGGCAACTCAAATTTCACACTAGAAGGATATATCAAAGAAAGTGATGCTCCTGAATCAAACAATATATTAACTTCTTCCCCTATACGAGTTAAAGAAATCAAGTCTCCTTCGAATTCTAAGCTGCCTCGGAATAATAGCGGATCATTCTTCTTGAATTCGAAAAGTCCCACGTGCTAAGGGTCCTAGGTAGCCACCACTCTATCAGTGATTGGCCTCCATTCCCCTACAGTTGACGGAGAGTCTCCGTCTGCCCTTGCGTAGCTCTGATCATACAAACCAAAGCTGTTGCAAGTGCAATGTTCGTCCCTCGCCTATTAGTCCTATAATTCTGCTCACTACCTATGAAATATTGGGTTGATCATGTCCAATATCCCAAAGAATAACATGCAGTATTTATAACTCTAACAAGCATCCTATGCGCCCAAGTTTTGTTTTAGAAAAAGCCCCACTACCACAGTCCGATTTAGAATCGAACTGCTCTGATACAAAAAATGTAACGCCCTTCGTTATATTAGTAACCCAAATTAATTTCAATAAAAATCCTTCAAAACATTTAATTAAAAAACACAAGTCATAAAATTTTTCTCAATAACTAAGTATGAAAATACCTCGTATTAAATAAAATGATAGTATTTACAAAGTATTGAAAAATATTATTAAATCTAATCATTTGAATAAAAACTAAAAGCCTCAAAACCGGGCGTCTAATTACAATATGAGAAAAATAGTATGTAAACCAAAGAACGTCGTCCGCATAATACTCCAAACCATACTACATTACTAACCAACTAGCTAATCAAAGATAACTCTTCAGATCTCTGGATCCTCAACAACGATGTCCTCGAGCTCTGAAAACAACACTTATAATGAGATATAAAATCCCAGTGCACAACAATACATTTATAAAATGTTTCGAAAACAATGTTGTTCTCAGCCGGTGCGGTAACCGGAAAAATTGTCCATGGTATCCGCTAATTTCCCAAAATAATATATAAAAAAATACTTTTAACAACAACAAAAAATTCATCAAGTCAAATGCATATAGCATAAGATCAACTCGTCTCAATGCATCACATTCCACATACCAAGTAAATTCTAAATTAATCCAAGTGGCTCGAAGGCTTCATAACTAATCTGGTCTCTTGCTGGCATGCCATAAATCTCACACATCACATGACAATGGCGTCCCATTGCCCACCCCTACTCATTAGGAATGTTTCGATGTCACCCTCCTGTCGGGGATATTTCTATTTCGATACCTTCCATGTGCACATGGCGGTATTTCTCCCTTTTCGACACCCCAATGTGTGGCGGTGTTACTTTCGATACCCCTTTTTAGGTGGTATTGCTCTTTTTCGACATCCCAATTATATGGGGATGTTACTTTCGATACCCCATTACGGTTGTATTACTTTTAGATACCCCTATCATAGGTGGTATCGCGGCAAACATCATAAACATATTATAACTCAAATATGTCATGTCTCATGCATGTAACAAACTATTTTCCACGAATTAAACAAATAAATTTCTCCCAAATACAAGCAATCACGAATATCACAATATATCATACATGAATAAGCATCTTACAACATCAATTAATCAACTTATTCCCCTTTTAACAAAAAACCCCAATTTTAGAAATTAGGTTACTGACAATATGCATCAAATCAATTAAAAACTCCCAATTTCATATGGTAATTCATTGTCAACACAAACAATCATATATACCATGGAAAGGGTTTGTAAAAAGTATTTTTATTCACCTTTTGAAGACCTCCAAATAGCTCTAAGCGTTTCCTACTGTGAATCCTAACGTTTGCCAAGAGTTATCATCATCTTCCTCTTCCTAGACTCCCTCTTCCACAACTATCTCTTCTTAATCCTTGAATTTCTTCTCTTCTTAGCCGTTTCTGAGTTTCTAGGTGTAATTAGGGTTCAAAAACGCACCCTAAGAGTGTTAAGATTCTATTTATAGAGCCCCCAATAGCCCAAAACGTGTAAAAACGTGCTAAGCCCGCTTACTCTGCATATGGTGCTGTATTTCGCACATATCTTGAGTTATAGATATTCAAAAATTATAAATTTTAGATTGTTGGAAAGATAAAAGAATTTTATACAACTGTTAAGAAGACCACAAAATCTAAAACCGACTTTTAGATAGTCAAAACGTGGATAGAATTTAAAAAACGGTTCTGACGCTGGAACATTAATAGTGTGTACGAATTTGGTCATAACTTAAGCTACAAGAATTCAATTTGGACGAATTTGGTGTCTATGGAAAGCTAAGAGAGATCAGGGCTATATTTCTTATGCAGATATCGAATTCAAACAAGTTCTCTTTGGTTATGAAATATCCATCTGAAGTTAGGTATCTAGTCATATTATGCGAAATTGAGCTTAAAACATTCAAACTATCTATTTATAATGGGTAACACAGCATGAGCCTTGATATGCTTATGTTTCCTATCATTATTGCTGAAATAATCTAGTCCAGGGTAGGTTCTTATCCTTTTTCTTTTTTTTTTAAAGAAAACATGCAATTTGGCTAAAGCCAAATTTTTTATATTGCTAACAAAGAATCCTACGTGCTATTCACGTAGGTTTCTTAATTAATTAATTTATTTTTATTTTATTTTTTAAAATCAATTTTACATTATTGTGGAACCCACTGGATTTTTATTATAAAGAAAACAATTATAACAAACTCTTATACTACCCTTTTTTTTATTAAAATAATTATATTTGAATTTTTAGGATGTTACATTTCTCCCCTCCTTAGAGAATTTCGTCCCCGAAATTCATCACATACTCACACACATATTGTAACATATGCTGAAAACCAAACATAAAGGTTATCTTACCTTAAACAACAAGATCTGAGTATTGACATACGATGTCCTCTTCCATCTTTCAAGTAGTTTCCTTCGAAGTTAATCCTTTCCCATAACACATTCACCAATGGAATTGTCTTGTTCCTTAGAGTCTTTGTGCCTTTGTCCAAGATTTGACTAGGCCTAGGCTTATAGATCAAATTATCCTTCAATTGTAAAGACTCGGGAGCTATCACATGAGACTCATCAGGTACATATTTTCTAAGTTGCGACACATGGAAAACATCATGAAGATTTGCCAATTGTGGCAGAAAAGCCAATTGGTAAGCAATGGGCACGACTCTTTTGAGAATTAGGAAATGTCCCATGAAACAAAGGGTCGGTTTTCTGAATGACATTGACCTCCCCATACAAAACTTAAGAGTGCCTCTCAAGATTACATGTTCCTCTTCCTAAAATTCTAAATGATTTCTTTTCTTGTCGACATAACACTTTTTATTTATTCTGCGCAATGCGCATCTTTCCCTCAATTATTAATCCTAATTGCGATCTCTTTGATTAAATCTGATCTTAACAATATTTTCTCACCTACTTCGCACTATCATAAAAGGAGATCTACATTCCTAATCACATCATTAATATATATATATATATATATATATATATATATATAGTCATTAAGTATTCCACCAGATATTAAATGTACAATTCATGGCCCCTTAACTCTTAAAAAAATTATTTTTTAAAAGAAAAAAATAATAATTTTAAAATGAAGTCAATAATAACATTTATATAATAAAATCATGCGCTTAAGCATTTGTTTCTATCCATCCGCCTATAATTAGAACACCTTCACTTGCATTTCATCTTTATAAGCATTCTCACAAATTAAATTTAACAAACAATCCATAAAAGAAATTGATGTAATATTTTATATCATCCATACGTAGATATAATATCTCTTACGAACTCTATACCAAATTTCTTATATTCTACACAGAACTGAGGAATTTTATAAATTTTATAAATAAAGAAATGTGAAGCAGTAGCACGTTCACATACTAACTTTTAGCTATCCCAAAATGATAATTTCAAAAGAGGAAGAAATAGTTTCACTTTATGTTGATAAGAAGATCGTACTAAAAAAAAATATGTGATAACAAAATGGAGAATAATGTTTAACAAAATTACAATTAACAATAGCCCAAAACGTGTAAAAACGCGCTAAGCCCGCTTACTCTGCATATGGTGTTGTATTCTGCATATATCTTAAGTTATAGACATTCAAAATTTATAAATTTTATATTGTTGGAAAGCTAAAATAATTATCTACAACTGTTATGAAGACCATAAAATCTGAAAACGACGTTTAGATAGTCAAAACGTGGATAGAATTTAAAATAATGGTTCTGGCACTGGAACATGAATAATGTGTACGAATTTGGTCATAACTTGAGCTACAAGAATCTGATTTGGACGAATTTGGTGTCTATGGAAAGCTAAGAGTCAGGGCTATATTTCTTATGCATATCTCGAATTCAAACAAGTTCTCTTTGGTTACGAAATATCCATCTGAAGTTAGGTATCTAGTCATATTATGCGAAATTGAGCTTAAAACACTTAAACTATCTATTTATAATGGGTAACACAGCATGGGCCTTGATATGCTTATGCTTCCTATCATTATTGCCTCAATAATTTAGTCCAGGGTAGGTTCTTATCCTTCTTTTTTTTTTAAAGAAAACATGCAATTTGGCTAAAGCCAAATTTTTTATATTGCTAACAAAGAATCCTACGTGCTATTCACGTAGGTTTCTTAATTAATTAATTTTTTTAAAATAAATTTTACATTATTGTGGAACCCACTGGATTTTTATTATAAAGAAAACAATTATAATAAACTCTTATACTACCCTTTTTTTTATTAAAATAATTATATTTGAATTTTTAGGATGTTACTAATTATGAATAAATAAGTGTATGTATGATCTGTGAAGTTTGTTGTTGTGTCCCCTAAGTTAGGGGCATTGGCTTGTAACATCGCCATTTAATAGGATGTCAAAATTAAGATACGGGACATGGAATCCATTTTATGAACGAGACTCTTAGGTCCGTTAATGGGAGGCAAGGAACCAACTTAATTATGAGGTTCTCGGGTCACCATAGGGGCAAGGAGTCAATTCTAAAATGAGGTTCTCGAGTTACCAAGGGGTCAAGGAATCAATTCTAGAACGAGGTTCTCGGGTCACCATAAAGAGGGTGACAATGAATCAATTCTAGAACGAGGTTCCCGAGTCACCGCAGACAAGGGGCAAGGAATCAATTCTAGAACGAGGTTCTCAGGTCACCATAAAGAGGGTGGCAAGAAATCAATTCTAGAACGAGGTTCCCGAGTCACCGCAGACAAGGGGCAAGGAACCAATTTAATGAGGTTCTCGAGTCACCGAATTGGGCAAGAAACCAACAGAGTGGGGTTTTCGAGCCACTTGAGGATTGTGTTATTGTGTGATGTGTGATTACTTTGTTTAATTAATATATGATATTTGATTATGTTGTCGTTATATGATTGTTGTAATTAAATGCATTTTTATGATGAACATTATTTTGGAAAATTAGCGGGTACCATGGACAGTTTTCCGGTTACCGCGCCAGCTGAGAACATTACTATTTTCGAAATATTTTATAACTGTATTGTTGTTCACTGAGATTTTATATCTCATTAAAAAGTGTTGTTTTCAGAGCCCGAGGACATTATTGTTGCGGGCACCGAGGCTTGAAGAACTATTTTCTTATTTTTTTAGCTTAGCTGGTTAGTATTGTAGCATGGCTTACGAGTGTCATGCAGACATCGTTTATTATTTTTAGTTATTCCTCTCGGATTGTAGTTAGACGCCCGGCACTAGTGCAGAAAAGGGATTCTACATCGGTTATTTTTGGCTTTTCACATCGGTTTTCAAACTGATGTTCAAAAGACCGATGTTGTTTATTGTTACTTTTCACATCGGTTTTAAAACCGATGTTTAAAGTATATTTTTAACAGCGGTTTTAACATTAACCGATGTGGAAAGTTCATTTGTCAATGGGTAACCTATTGGAAATATCACTTTCCACATTGGTTTTGTATAAAACCGATGTGGAAATTAGACTTTACACATCGGTTTTAAAATAACCGATGTGAAAATTTCAATTTACACATCGGTTTTCCTGAAAACCGATGTGGAAATTTCACTTTCCACATCGGTTTTTAGGAAAACCGATGTGAAAATTGAAATTTTCACATCGGTTTTATTAAAACCGATGTGTAAAGTATAATTTTTTTTAAACTCTTTTTTACATTTCTATCATTCCTTTCCCCTGTTTCAGTAATGTAGATCAATACCAGAATAACATATTCTAAATATTCTCAACACAATCACTTTTGTACAACAAAAACACATTAAATTAATATATACTGAATTTATTACAAACAATACATATGTACGTTCAATTACATTCAGACAACAAAGATAATTAGAAACCAAAAAGCTACATGATATATTATAGATTTCATATCAAAATACATATGATCAGTCAAAAGTACACTATAGCTAGTACATGATAAGTTTTTAAACTAACTACATATATACAAACTATGGTTGGTACACTTCAAGAAAGAAAGTTACCCAACGCCTCCTTATGTTGTTGATGTCGGAATCAGATAATGGAGTTAGATTGTTGAATATCTGCAAGTTTAATTGGACAAAAGATTATATCCTTTAAGTAATAAACTAACATAAAACATATAACGAATCTATAACTGTTACTTCTAATTGTTATCAATTAACATTCGTTCCATCTTTTAGTGATCCTGGAGGAGATAATTTCGAACATCCACTTCATCACATAGTATCCACATTCCCATGATCCACGTTGTATACGTGACTACGTACAAATGAAACCCAATTAGAATATGAGGAATTAAATAGAAATCAATAATTATACCCACTGCATTTGATGCATTTGAACTAATAAATATCTTACGCTAGGAATAATCCATCTGATAGCCCGACGCCTTTCACCACGCAACATGTGATTTGCATTAATAGAACTATCATGACAAAATAAACATTAATTAAAGTATATCTAATAGATTTCATATAATTAAAACAACTGCATTACTGATTATAAAGTATTTTAATGCTTATGTTTCGATGATCGTCTTCAGTTCATTCGCCGGCTTATTTCCAATTGAGCAGAAGAAGACCACTACGTTCATCCTAGGGTACAATATCAACAGTTGCCAATGCTGGCTGTATTTGAGGAACAATTAGTGACTAAGTCATATATAGTTATAATTAAATAACCGGTACTTACTTATTGAGATAAGGTGCAAGGTAGAATTGATGATCGTCTCGGGCAAGTATATCACGTATGGTGGTGACCGGGTCTTCTGATGCTAGGAGAACATCACCCTGAATGAACATGGGGTCAATGAACCCATAAAGGGCGAGGTTACCCTGATCAACTAACATATGATGCAGATACCTAATATATTGAAAAAACATGTTAATTATCATAGTATTTAAAAATTAATTACTTAACTTATAAAGAAAATGTACTTACGTGCACCATAACGATAGGTGTGCAGAACTTGCCATTTATTTATTGAGTACAATCTCCATATGTTCCTTCTTTGGGATATACAGTTCATCACCTGGACTGGCATCATGTTTCAACCTTACCAAAGCTGCGTCATTCTCCATGGTAACAACCTGTATAGCCAGAAGTTTAAAAACATCACCATGTGCCCCTTTGTCGATCCCCTAAACAACAAAGATATATATTAGTAACCACAGATAAGTTATTTCATTCGTAAATAATTAAATGGTCAAATGAATACCTTGGCAGGAGCAGACATCTCTGGTCTTCCTGGATCCGACCTTTTAGGCAGAATATCATGTCCAACATCCTATAACGAATAAAAATAAAGCATTATCTTTAAACAATAATAAACAATTTCAACTATGAATATAGAAAAACACAACTAACTGAATACCTCAGATGCAACAAGAAAGCTGACCAGTCTTCTTGGCCAGAGGATGAAGTTACCGGGGGCCTGACCCACTGTTTGAACCTCCTCAGTGGGCACAGGGACTCGAAAATCAGCATCTCGAATAATCTCAATAACGACCCTCACCTGATCATCCGGTAATAAACGATGGTGTATGGTATTACCTAAGTTATTATGTGCCCTCCCCAATGCCACTAAGCGACGATCATGATGATCATCAACATACAATTCACACCTATCAGGGTCGTCATCACCATCATCACCATCATCATCATTTTCAGGCTGATGAGGAGGATCACATGAGCCCTTAGTGATCACATGGACAGAGGGTTGGACACCGGCTGTCATCTGCTAGGACATAGAAGTCAATATTGCCATCTGCTGGGCAAACTGCTCGGTCATCTCCTGTCTAAGCTCAGCTGCAATCTCCTGTTTTAGCCGTGCTCTATCTGCATCAACATCCCCGTGGCATTGGTGTGAAGATGAACCATGGTATTGGCGAATGCCGATGCCCCATCCAACACTAATGACACAGCTCGGGTGGTCTGGTTTACCGATGGCAGCAGCTAAGATGTCATCGCGTCCTCTAGGAACAAAGGTTCCTTGGGTTACCTGCTCGTCCAAGGCATCCTATCACATATAAAATATCAGGTCACATTACAATTCGGTAACAATCTTAAAATGACAATTACAATTCAAACTATACTTACAATCTTCTCGGCTACTTGGCGGGCCTCCTCATATGTATATTGTCCCTTTATTCTTTATCGGACCCTCTTCTATTTACGATGGCGTGGGGGTGGAGGTGGATCAACAACCTCTGGACGATTTTCAGCGTTAGGATCCGCCTGAGATGCTGCTTCCTGACGTGCTTTCTTTTCCTCTTCCACCATTATCTGACCAAGCTTTTTATATCCCCCACTAGACATGACATGGGGGTAGACATTCTTGCTTTGGTTTTCCTGCCCCTTTTTCCTCTTCTCCTGTTATAAATAGAAGACAATTAAATTACATAAGTAAATAAAATTAATGAAATTACATAAATTTAGAGATAAATCAAATAAGTTAACCTAAAAGCTGGGATCATGTCGGCTCTGAACAAAGCGATCCCACGTCGCCTGGTCAAGAAACGGGTACACCTCAAGTGGGTTCTTTTCACATTTTGGATTGAATACATAGTATCTTCCCAGGTCGACCTTAAAAGCCCTCCAACGTTCACTAGCATACTTTTTCAAACGCTTCTTCATATCCGTCGTATCCGGTATGTCAAAGGTGAGCTACATTAACACCAAAAGAATCAATGAATTACTGTATGATATTAGTAAGATTAAAATAAAGTAGATACAGACAAACACATGACGTAAAAGTATAGATACCAGAATACTCTCCCATATCTGATCCTTCACGTCCGCCGGTACACCTTTCCAATTATCAATGAGTATACTAGGCCTGCTTCTAGCAAGGGTCGCCACAAAACTGTTAAACTGCTCTGCCATTGGCCCAATAGGATTGAGGTTATTATCAAAGTCTATTCTTATCCTTTGATTTGAACCACGGTTGGCAGTCAAATTCCTCATTCGTGTGGCACGTCTACCCTTTCTACCCGTAGACAAGGTCTCCGACCCGCTGCATGAAGGAGGGATATCCTCAGGATCAGCCGTGTATACTTATTTAAACAAAAAAAAACTTGTTAGTATGTCAGGATAAATATCAAACATAACTTATAAATATCGATCAACGTACGTAAACATAACTTATAAATATCAACGTAAACATATAATATGCCTTTAAACATAACTCAAACTAAACTTACTTTGTGGTCAATTAGTAAAGTTCTCCTATAACCCTTCTTGGTGATCATTACGAGTAGCATGTACATCATCCACTTCATTTTCCTCATTAAAATTAGGCACTCGTGTTGAGAAAGAAGGAGTACTAGAAATATCAAGAGTTGAATCTTGATTTCCCTCACTACCATTATACATGTTTTTTCCCTGGAGAACCACTGGCCACCTTTTGTTAGAAGGATCACGGATATAAAACACTTGTTTTGCTTGGGATGCCATGATGAAAGGCTCTTCTTTATTACCTACCCTATTAAGGTCCACCAATTTGAATCCTAACTCATCGGTTTGCACACCATTGTTACTATCGACCCACTGACATTTAAAAACAGGTACTCTAAACTTCGTGTAATCAACCTCCCCTATCTCTTCAATGATTCCAAAGTACGAAACATATGCCATAACAGGGTTTTTATCTTTCGAACTAGAGAAATGCATGGACTCAGCGACATAACCCCACTGTTTTGCATAGTACTTTTGTCATCCTGGGACTTTGTATAGAAGGAAAATTTATTGATATCGTACCCACTCCAGCATATGACATCAAAGTTAGGCCCCTGTGCTAGCCATTTTAATGTATCAGAAGCAATACCATCCTTTGCAATTTTTTCTTTAAACCAGTTCAAGAAAGTCTTGTTATGCTTGTTCAAACACCATTTTTCATTCATTCCAGGGTAAGTTTCATTGATGATGCTTTTGTGCTCACATAAGTATGGTTCAACCTCATCAGTGTTATTCAATATATACAAATGTGCTTGAAGCACTTCCTCCCGATCCATGATCTTAATAGTGATACCTCGTGTACCCTTACCATCATATATTCCTTCGTGACGAGACTTCGTAAGCCCTACAGGTTCCGCTTCTGACATGTAGTCTGTACAAAACTCAATAGCTTCTTCTGCAACATACCTTTCAACAATAGATGCTTCGGGACGGTGTGGATTCTTCATATATCCTTTCAAGATCTTCATGTATCGCTCAACCGGGTACATCCACCTTAAATAAACGTGGCCGTACAATCTACTCTCCCTCACTAGATGAACAATCAAATGAACCATGATGTCAAAAAATGAAGGTGGAAAATACATCTCCAATTGGCACAAGATAATGGTTGCCTCATTTTCCAAGTCATCCAACTTTTTAGTGTCAATGACCTTGCTACATATAGCATTGAAGAATAAACATAACCTAGTAATGGCATGTCTGACTTTTTTAGGCAATATGTCACGAATGGCCATCGGTAGTAGTTGTTACATCAAGACATGACAATCATGAGACTTTAAGCCAACTAATTTGAGATCTTTCATTGAGACAAGTCTTTTGGTATTTGAAGAGTAACCCTGTGGCACTTTGACTCCCCGTAGACATTCACAGAAACTTCTTTTCTCTTTTTTTGATAAAGTATGACATGCTGGGGGCAAATAAGTCTTCTTATCCCCCACTTTATGTGGAGCTAACTGCTCTCGTATACCCATTGCAACTAGATCCAGACGAGCATTCACACCATCATTTGTCTTGCCTTGAATGTTGAGAAGCGTTCCGATTAAACTGCCACACACATTTTTCTCCACATGCATCACATCAATACAATGTCTTACATCAAGCTTGCACCAGTATAGAAGATCAAAGAAGATCGACCTCTTCTTCCATATTTTATTCTCGGTAGCCTTCTTCTGGGTCTTCCCATAGATAACATTAGTGTTGTTCACCCTTTCATAAACTCGCTCTCCAGTCAAGGCCACCGGAGCAATTTCATTCTCCGGAAGTCCATTGAAAGCTTTTCTCAATCTACGATAAGGATGATTACGTCGGAGAAATCTCCGATGCCCAAGGTAAACTGTCTTCCTTCCATGTTACAGTTGATGGTAACATGTGCCTTCTTCACATATTGGATATGCTTTATGCCCCTTAACACTATACCCACACAGGTTCCCGTATGCTGGAAAGTCATTGATGGTGCAAAATAACATGGCACGCAATCTGAATGTCTCACAGCAATACCCGTCGATCACATCAATGCCTTAATCCCACAAAATTCTCAAGTCTTCAATCAAGGGACTCAGATAAACATCAATATCATTTCCTGGCTGTTTAGGACCCGAAATCATCATACTTAACATAATGTATTTGCGCTTCATGTACAACCAAGGAGACAGTTGTAAATTACCAGGAGAACAAGCCATGAACTATGAATACTACTTAAGTTTCCATATGGATTCATTCCATCGGTAGCAAGTCCAAGCCTAAGGTTTCTGGGCTCATTGCCGAAATCCGGAAACAAACTATCAATTCTCTTCCATTGCAAAGAATCGACCGGATGACAAAGCTGTCCATCACACTTCCTCTCATCTGCATGCCATCTAATATTCTTTGCGTCATTTACATTAGCAAACAATCGCTTGAACCGCGGAATCACGGGAAGATACCATAACACCTTCGCAGGAGGACCTTTGGTGACCACATTACAACTAGAATCACATCCTTCACTTTGTAGCGTGATACCCCACACCTGGGGCACTCGTGCATCTCTTCAAACTCTTTCCTTTACAATATGCAATAATTGGGGCAAGCGTGTATTTTCTTATACTCCATACCCATCGGACATAATATCTTCTTCGCCTCATAGTTTCGAGATGGCAATGTGTTGCCTTCTGGAAGCATGTCTTTCAACAACTCAAGCAATTCGGTAAAGCTTTTATCGCTCCACCCATTTCTCGCCTTCACATTGAACAATCTTAACACCCCTGACAACCGTGTGAAATTAGTGCACCCCGGATACAAAGCCACTTCCGCATCACTGCACAAAGTATCATACACATATGCGCACCGAAAAGACTCTTGCCCAACATCACGGATCATGTCCTCTAGTCCATCGTCCATTTCCATGTCATCAACTTCCTCTCTATTCGACACCCTCGGCCTTTTTAACGATTCACCATGACATATCCATGTTGTATAACTCTTGCAAATCCCCTCACAAATAAGATGATCACGTATCTCCTCAGCTTCTAGTCGTCTCTCATTCAAACAGTTAACACAAGGACAATAAAACCTTCCGTTACCACTATCAGTAGCATTTGTTTTTGCAAACTGTAGAAAATCTTCCACTCCATTCTCATACTCATCACTTGTCCGTCTAGCATTCATCCAACCGCGATTCATGACTAAACCAATAACTTCGTACTTAGTCCAACATATTCATCAACCACTTCTTATGACAGGGTATGGCCCTATCCCATTCGAGAAGAAACTTTTTCAACATTCTGTTAACAGTTAGTCCTTAACTCTCATGCTCATACTTGACAAAATTTCGACAGCATTTTCCTTCGGTCTCTAACGTACACGACTTGAACGCGATGACATCCACCACGATAAAGTATGCACCCGGAGAACGAAAGGAAATGTATCAATCCGAACTTTCATCAAGTATATAACATTAGAATAAATGGATAACTATTTTAACTGAATGAAGAAAAAGTTTTTTCCCAAACTGTCCAACTTTGGACAATTCAATATCCAACACAATGAACGGTACATTAAGCATGTACACGTGTGCTCATTAGTATTGCATCTCAAACGGGAAACTAAGGCTTTACTAATTATGTAGCTTGCATGAAGATGGGGCTTGAAAAGTGAATAAAATGAGCCAAACAGAGCCCATCACGGCCTAGCCATGACAGCCATCACGGCCATGATCGAGTAGAGCTGAAAAGAAAGAATGGAAAAGTTAGAAATGGTCACGGCCAGCCCGTGATGTCCATCACGGTCGTGACATGCCAATTGAACGAGACCCTCATAGGCAGAACTGATCACGGCCTAGCCGTGATGGTGGTCACGGTCGTGACAGACCAACCAGTGAAGCAACCTCCAAGGCAGAATCAGTCACGGCCTAGCCAGCGAGGCATCACACGTGCCGTGACGCGTGATACCACCATCGGTGTTCCTTTTCAGGTATCCTTTGTCCACCAATTGGAAAAATCCAGTCTTGGAGCCATTTCCACTATGGTGGATTAGACACAGATTCACACTTTATAACACTTCACACACAGAACAACACAAGTATACACAGAACAAGGACTCAAGACACAAACTTCATCAAAGGGGTCACAACAACGCACTAACACACTCATGACAGAGCCTAGACATGCAGTTGTACATGGATGCAGTTCACCATTAGCCTCACAACAACCAGGTTTTCACAGACACAAAATCAAAAATCTAAAAAATCTCAAGAATCTGAAAAAAATCACAGATGTTAGGTTTTCGTTCAAACCTTGTTGAGGCGTAACTCAGTATTGAAGAACAAAATCACAAAGGAAGAAACGAAATCTCAGTCAGATCTGCAGGGGAAGAAACGAAATAGAAGAGGAAGCTAAGTCAAAAGAGAAGAAGAAGACGAATACCTGGCGCAAATGGAATAGGAAAACACGAGTGGAAGAAGAAGAAGAATACATGGAACAAATGGAAATCGCGAGTGGAGGGAATGAAAAACAAAGGAATGCTCTGTTCTTAATAGCAAGCGCAGAAGGTTGTTGGTGGTGAAGCAACCAAACGTGATTTCTTCTTAGTGTGCTCGTGAGTGTGAAGCCTTCGTCAGCATGAACCAAAACAAAGGTTCCAGTTCTTGCTCGTATATGGAAGAGCAGAGCCAAAACAAAGGAAAAGGGCGTGTGACAGATGGAGGGAATGAAAAGAGAAACAAAAAGTAGGGTTTTGTCAAATATTACACATCGGTTATTGAAAAACCGATGTGGTTAGTCATATTTCACATCGGTTCTAAAATAACCGATGTAGAAACTTACGATTTAATTTAAAATTTCAGTTTTTTTAAATTTATTACATCGGTTATTTTAAAACTGATGTGGTTAATTTATATTACACATCGGTTCACTCGAACCGATGTGGAAAGATAAAATTTTAAATTCTATTTTTTTAAAAATTTTATACATCGGTTATAATAAAACCGATGTGGTTAATCTATATATTACACATCGGTTCCAAAAGAACCGATGTCAAAAGATAAAAGTTTACAATTTAATTTTTTTTTGTTTTAATTTTAAACATCGGTTAAAATATAACCGATGTGGAAAATATTTACACATCGGTTAATTTTTAAACCGATGTGGAATCCTTTGCTTTTAATTTCAAAAATGTCGCCGCCTCGTTTTACACATCGGTTATAGAGAAACCGATGTGGAATCTCCGATGTTAAAAGCATGTTTTGCGCTAGTGCGGTTTTGAGGCTTTTCTTTTTATTTGGTTTTATTCGGATGTATGGATTTAATAGTATATTTATTACTCTGATACATTATTACTATTTTATTTGATATGAGACATTTTCCAGACTTATATAATTGAGGAAATTGTTATGATTAACATATTTTAATTAAATGTTTTAAAGGATTTTTATACAATTTATTTTGGGTTACTAATGTAACGAATGGCGTTACACGTCTCCCGATCCTCTAGTGAAGCAGAATATCGTGTCATGGCCCATGCCACCAGTGAAATCCTTTGGTTGCACAGTTTATTGTCTTACTTGCAAGTACGTTGTGATTCCCCCACACTCATTGCGACAATCAAGCTGCCCTTCATCTTGCAGCTAATCCAGTTTTCCATGAGCGAACGAAACACATAGATGTTGATTGCCATTTCATTCGCGAACACTTACAAGCAGGTGCAATTTCAACTACCTATGTGCCAACAAAACAGCAACCGGCTGATATATTCACCAAGTCCTTAGGAGGCAACCGGTTTCATGATTTGGCATTCAAGTTGGGAGTTCATAATCCTCACTCTCCAACTTGAGGGGGAGTAATAGAATAGTCGTTACAAGTTTGTTATCCTGATATAGGTTTGTTAACCTGATATAGGTTTGTCATGTTTGTTAGAGTAAAAGATAATTAGTTTACTTGATAACTATTAGTTGTTGATAGAAGATAACTTTGTTATCTTCTTCTGTTATGGATTAGGATATTAGATGATCTCTTTCTGCCTATAAGTGGTGAGGTATGAACTCTTTGTAGACAAGTTTTGCAATCAATACAAAACAAATATTCCAATAATTTTAAAGTAAAGTAAAACTTATTTTGTGTTTGTTTACGATCATAAAACACACTTCAAGCTACTCAAAATAGCTTCTCATTATAATTGAATTTCATATTTTCTTTAAATATCTGATTACTTTCAAAAGTTGAAACAAGCATGTGGTGGTGTGGGGGCAAGAAAACTAACACTCATGAAAAGGATAATCAATTCACAAGATTTGTTATTAAGAGAGAAGCATATGTGGACAAACAAGCTAACAATTTATCAAATTTAAACAACTTATTGAATAAAACACACAGGAAAAAAAAACTTTGTGGGGCTCTTATGAAAAAAGATGATGACCATTTCATGCTTCAACACTCTTACGGAAAGAAGGTTCAGAACAAGGGAGATAAGAGGAAAAGAAAAAGCACCCCTCATTTTAGATGAGCAAAATTCAAAGAAATGTGGTTAGGTTTTCCTAAAACTTCACATGATTGGGTTAAAGATTGAATAATTAAGCTGAAACCCTTAGAAGCATCAAGTCCTACATAATTGTAATTCAATGTAATTCACAATAATTATTTCATTTAAATTCATATATTAAGTAGTTAATTAATTGGTCTTGGCAGATGAATATCTGCACGTTTGGTTAAGATTCTGGACAGCCCAGAATTAATTATAGAAGCAAAAACCAGATCAATAAAATTGAAAGTTATTTACATTGTGTTTGGGTGATAAAATCATGATGGATAAAATTGGTTCTGTGGTGGGTAGAATTGGTTCTGATGGAAGCAAGAAATCTTAGTTTTTGCGTTGAATCTATACTAATATAAAAGTTGGATAGACAATTTTACTGTACATACACATGTCAGCACTAGGATTTTTTGTCTTTTTTTTAATTTAATTTTTTTTTAAAAAAATAATTTTTTTATATTTTTTTAGGTTTATTTTTATTTTTTATTTTTTAAATTTTTTTTTTAGTTTTAACTTTTTTTATGTTTTCCTTAAATTTTTTTATTTTTTTTCCCAATACATTTTTTTTGTTAATACTTTTTTTTTAGTTTATTTGTATATACTGACTGTAAAGTTTTTTTACACTGTCAATCAATCATAAATTGACAAACAGTAAAAGTAAAGTTGTCATGTTCTTGATGTTTTAATTTTTATATACTTATATTTTAATGTAAAAATAATTTAATATTTATTTATTTATATATATATATATTAAAAATTTTCGGTTCGAACCGTATCAAACCAAACCAAACCAATTTTAATTGATTCGGATATTGTTATTGACTTTTTAAAGTTTATAATTTTTTTTGTTTTTAAATATTTTTAGCTAGGAAAGGTAGCAAAGCTACCATATTCTTCGAAAAAGTTTAGTGTCGTAAGACTCGAACCAATAATTTGATGAATTTAAAAATTGAAACCAACCAATTAAATTGATTCGTTTTTTCT